>VZTV01008399.1:0-15406 GCA_013400875.1 Anhinga rufa
ACTATTATATGATTCTATGATAATAGTGCATTTAGGATTTTAACTACAAAATATATTTCCATCTCTAATCTAAATATTCCATAAAACTAGAACATTTAATTTAGTATATGCTTATTGTCTCTTTCAGAATGGCTTCTTATCTAGAACTCAGGTGATAAATTCTTTGATACTGGATATACAAATTCATCCAAACACTATAGTTCCATAAAGGCTTTAGTGTCCACTGAGGGATAATGAAGTTACGTTTCTGAAATGTTTGTCCTTTGCACACATCCAAAACATTGCTGAATTTCACTATTTACATTTATTCTCTGTTTTTATATATGTGATGTGCTACATACAAGCTTGCAATGAGAAAATAACAATATTAATCAGTAACCTAATATTAAAGAGTAAAATTGGGTATCACGTACAAATCAGACATAGAACTTTAATTTCTGTAAAGTGAAAACAAAGGAGTCACCACTGAAATAGATATTTTACCACACCACCTTCAGTAAGGTGAAGATAAGTTATGTATACTTTACAACATATCCTATGTTTAACTAAGGAGTGGGGAAAAGGGAGTAAAGAAGCTACATCTCAAGAAAAGGAATCTCTTGCTTCAGCAAAAGAAAGCTCTGATTTTCAGGGGACAAGTATCTGAGAATACGTTAAGAACATGGTACACAAATAGACAACAGGCATCATAAAACAGACACTGTGCTAGTGTAGTTAAAACAAACAGAAGCTCTTCCAATCCAGAACAGTAAGCTCAATACTGACACAGGAGAATTTAGGATGCTGTGTGGTACAGAAAGAGGGCAAACAGGAAAGCTGTTTGAGAAAAGAAGAGGAAAAGGATTAAAAAGGCAAGGGACTGAGAATTGGAATGCAACTCTAACATAAAATAAATCAACAAGGCATGGTATTACCAAGTAATGGCATTAAAATTTACTCTGCCTCACACGGAAGAGGGCAAAACTAAACCTACTAAATGTTAAGCAGGGCTGGGGGGGTGGGAAGAAAATATATTCCCAACATAAGCCTCAAACAAAAATTTCTCACTCCCACTAAGGCTTAAAAGAATAACTAGAAGGATGGTGTTTTAGTTTTTTGTTTTGGGGTTGTTTAGTTGGTTGTTTTGTTTTGTTTTGGGTTTGGGGTGGGGGGTTGGGGCTGATTGTTGGGGTTTTTGTTTGTTTGGTTTTTTCTTTTTTGTTGTTGTTGTTGTTGTTTGTTTGGTTGTTTTCCATTTTTTGGGGGGAGGGGGTGTACAGGAAGAGAATTTCAGAAAAAATACATTTGAGAAGAATTGAAACATTTTTTTCCAGCTTGCCAGCAGCTCATAGAGAGACCCCATCCATCTGAGATTCTTTGGCTGTCTGCCTGGAAGGAACTTGTCAACTTGTCTTTTTGCTTAAGGCAAGGAGACTTCAAACAAAGTGGTTACCATTTTCTTTCTTTTCTTTTTTTTCCTTCTTAAATGCAAAAAAAATTCCGTTATTTTTTTTTTTAATGGGGAAAGACTAATTTCCCTCTTGGAAAATATGATTCTTCTAAAAATACTTTCACTAGTTCTACTGTTAATGTGCACTGGAATATCAAAATCACCAGTGCATGCTACTGTAGTAAGAATACAATTGTACAAAAGTTGTTTATAGAAAGGAATGAAACATGAGCCTTAAAAGATATGCTGCTGACTTCAGTTTTAAGAATGATGATTTTTTTTTTTAAAAGGAATTTTATTCTTAGCTGACAATGGGAATTTTTATATGTAGAATGATAAAACACCACTAGCAGCAAAAAAAAGCTGAGTGGCTTTACCTGGGGCAGACAGCACCCTTATAACTTCCTACGTCATGAAAAAACATTAGTTACTTTTAAATGCCAGGCAATTCCCAAATACCACATTCCCAGCAACATGTTTCTGGATTGCTTCAGACTAAGCGGTATGTTCAATGGTAAACTACAAAGTAAGTCAGTGGGAATGCCAAAATCAAGTTTTGTTACTCAGTTTGAAAGCATCAAAACAAATATTATTTTCTAAGCATTTCACTGCTAGAATAGAAAAGGCAGCAGGGACACCACAGCTCTGTTTAAGCATACAAAATCTTTCAGCAAAAACCTAAGGAGTAGGAGCGTGAGTTTTACCCCAGATAAATTGGTTAATCCCGTTCATTTTATGGTTTCATGAGCACTTGGTACCAGGCTCAAAGAGGAGGGAAAGTGTAAGTGTGCCTCTTTTGGCAACGCTGTCAGCTGAAAGGCTTAAATGGCTCATGAAACTGCGCTGTTACTCATCCATAATCACCGCTTATCTCAGTGATCAACACCAAAACATTTTTTCTTTATCATTGTGCAACTCAAAGACCTTTGAAATATTTTATAGCTACACAATGCTCAAAAGGATACATTTAAGAATCTTGTCTAGACAATGAATTTGCTTAGCAGAGAACAAAAATAATGCATTTAGCAACAGGACAATGTTAAAGTCTTTGAAAGGTAAGAAAGCACTAAAAAATGAATTATCGGAGTAAGAATCTCTAAGATATGATTCTGCAAATAACCATTCGAGTAACGTTCCTAGGTGAATCATCTTAATAGAAAGGCATTATTTGTATCCTAAAATTTGCAGGATATAGAACAAAGGTTAGCTAAACAGGCTGTACATACATGTCAAACTTCCACAAGTACTTTTTCCTGGATGAACTATGAAACTGTGATAAAACCAGCACAAGCAAAGGCACTTTAATATATTAAACATAACTCCCTCTAACTTAACCTTGTTCTTCTCCAAATATTGCATCTTATGTATGGCTGTCCAGACAGTAATCACACGTTAATTACAGACACAATTCAGAAGTACTGTGCCTGTAAATTTGCGTTAGATATCTACTTCTACTAGGTGATGGCTGGTGAGTTGTTATTTGCATATGATTTATTTTCTTTTTTTAAACATTGGAACATTTAGCCCGAAAATACTTAAAAGTATATTAAATTCTAAAAGATCTGGAGGACGAAATAACTTCACCATTTTATCAGTAAGACACTTTTTAGAGATGCAGGAAGTTTCTTTTGTTTCAGAGATTATTACTTTCGTTTTCCTCGCTTTACAGAAATTAAGGTACTAGTTCTGAGCTCACCTAGTTCCTTGGCAAAAATCACCATAATTTCACTGAAGTGACTGGTACCAAGTGGAACAACATGTAAAATATTATAAATAAATTCAAAGTTAGACCTATAGTACTTAGCTTACATGTGTCTAATGACCTGAGCGTATTGAATCTTTAAGTCAGACTTGCCAGACTTGTGCAAGACATCAGCTTTGAAGAATCTCCAAGGCTATAACTGGTGAAGTCTGTACTAGGAAACACAGGACAATGGTGACACTATGCCAGAAGGAGGCAACAGGACATAGCCTACACTGCAGGCTACATCCTACACAGCTCAGTCAAGACCTACTAAAGGAGTATTTTCCAACTTCCTTTGCTGTGCCTTCCCAACTAACTGCATCTCTTCCCTATTAGAGAGTCCCTGTTTCCTCATCCTGAAGCCAAGGGCAGCTATCTTTCTCTTTTATTCCATCCACACACATTAATAAATGTGTGGGTTTTTTCCCCTTTTCCAATTTATGTTATTCTGAATGTACTGCTCCACCAAATTTTCACATATTGTGTCAACTGAACATGTAGCGGCCTCTCGTGCCCTCATGCACAGGAGAAATTAGTAGAGGCTGACATACTATGCTAGCCATATGAGTGAAAAGAAAAAGCCATTACCAATTACAAACCCTTTTTTTAAAATGTAATAGGAACAAGTCTGACACTCCCTCAAAAACAAGCTCCACCTGAATACAGAAATAGAAAAAGAAACCTCTCCAGAAAACAGGCTATCCTGTAGTACACAATGGAACCCTGTCCCATACTCTAAGGTAAATATTACTTATAATAGTACTTTAAAAAACAGATATCCTATGTTACTGTAACAACTGAAAGGCACAGATCAAGTCATATGATAACTCTAATTTTATTTAGGTTTTGGTAAGATGGAACTGAAGACCTTAAGAGAGGCTTGTCCCCCACTGTGCAAGACAAAAGCAAATGAACAAGACAGATAATAAACATGCAGTCATTTTCTTGGTCAGTAACTTGTCAAGAAAGCATAAAGCCAGGTTCAAATTACTCTGCAGCTGGCTGAGAGGATCACAAAGCCACTGTGCTTGTGCTATTAATGCACAAAATCAAAGAAAATTAAAACTTTCACTTCTAAACCATATAGAAAACCTACAGTTATACGCCTCACTTATGAATTCATACTAGTATAAGCACAGAGTTAGACATGTGAGACAACCGAGATCAGAATCAGGCCCGTGGTTATCCCCAAGAAGCAAATGTCACGCAACTATACTTAACTTGCAGCGTCATCTGAATCTAGTTTAATAACCAGAAAACAGGCTTTTGACAACAACAGTATTTCAAAATGACAGTGTAATTAAATTTAAGTCAAAGCTATGCAATGACGGACCGTATGTTTATGTGTAACCAGCAAATTATATGCTTTTAAGCATGTCAGAATTTTCAAAAGAATTAACCATTGCAATAATTCAACTGAGGAAACAGTGGTAGGAATCAAACTCCCCCAGGTCATTTTTCAACCAGCTGATATGATGTGATACTTACTGCATGCCTCATACAGTTTTTCCAATTCCTACTTCCCTAAAACGCTATGCATTTTAATACCATTCAAGGACAAACCAACCGTTGTGCTTCACTCCTGAGAGGCAAGGGAAGGGACTCTGTGAATGGGACGAGTAATGAGAAAGGAAGTCAGGCTGCCATCCTATGTTACTAGTTCAAACTCAGTTAAGGCTGGTTAGCCATTATCACCAGATTTGCATGAGCAATACCAATACAACATTAGTGGGCAGTCCACTGCAGTTCCCAGCTGATGAGATAGAAAAAATGGGGGTGAGAAATTGCAGAAAGGGTCTTGATTCCATGAAGAGTGAAGAGAACTTTCACAGGACAGGGTAGATCTCAAAACTTGTGGGATCTCCATTCTAAGATTAACTGATGGCATGATAATTAACCAGTAACAAACATTTGGTGGGCTCAAGGTAGCACCTTTGGAAGTCCCTTGCCTGCTGTGTTCTCTGTCCCTGTTTCGGCCCCACTCTCCGAGTTTGTGCATCATCTCAGCAGTTCTCAGTGCTGACGGCTATTGCAGGAGTCTGCAATAGAGTTATCTATTCACTCCCATTTGGTGGGAAAGCGAGGAAAATTCTCTTTCCTCTTTATTATTTTCTCAATTGGCAGAACATTTACTTTAATACATGAATTTCTAAGCTATTCTTTAATAAAAGTCTGTGGTAGTAGAATACAATTCCTTGAAACTGAACAGAAAAAGCTTTAATAACTCAAGTTTAAATACACTAAAGCTAATCAATTCATCCTGCATTCAAGTTCCCATTATACTTCTAAAAAAAAGCACAAAACAGGTCTGTAAAAATATAATTAAGGAGACTGCTACATACAGCATGTAAAAATCAAGACTACAGCTTTCACTTCATTTGTTTTGCAGACTAATTAGAATTTTTTTCATTTAAATGTCTTGATCTGTGTAACCATATTTATATGTGAAAGAAACAACAAATTAAATTAAATTAGTCCTTACTTGAGATGTATTTGAAACCATCTAAAACTGATCTTCTTAGTCAGTTCCACAATTTCCAAATTAGATGCAAAAGAATATATTATGTTAGCAGTTTAGAAAACAGCCAAATTAATGCATATTTTAAAAAATATTTTACTTCTACAAACTTGTATACTGAACCTTAACTGGTTGGGAAATCAAGGAAAGATTCAGAGCATGTGCGTCTGTGTCCTACAGACAACTACTCTATCCCTGAAAAATAGAGACACAAGAAGAGCAGCAAACTGAATTCCCAACCTGGACGACCCACGGGCAGATGGGATGCGCTGCAGCGCATCCCCGGTGGAGGCAAGGGCTTGCACTTGCCGAGCGTGCTGTGAGCAGGTCATCCTTGGCCTGGGCACTGTGCCATTCAGACGCAGGTAGGTGCCAGGGTGAGAGAGCAGTACACTGTCCAAGAGACAGCGCCGGCACTGTCCTGCCTCTCCTGGCACAGCTCCTTGCAGAACCTGCAGTGCTGCGGTCACCAACCAAGGGCTCACGGGCAACCGCGCTCTCATGTTGCTGCCTGTCCCATGTCTTGCTTTCCATAGGTGTCTCTCCTCAGGTTGCCAGGAAAAAGCAGTAAGGGAACTACCTCTGCGTTAATGAGAGTGCTAGGACTGAGTGTAAGTGCAGTACTTCTATGGGAGGCGTAAAGCAGAAGGGAAATTTTCTTGACCTCCTCATCATTAGTACATGGGTTCTAACTACAGACTAATGGCATACATGTCATCAGTGGTAATAAGAAACATCAGTGTGAATGCAGTGCTGAGAAAGAAATCTATTAGTGGACGATTATGGGAAGGTTCGCAACACTCAGTATTTTCAAATTACAGTCAGACGTGCATGTGCTACCTACCACTAATGCCAACAGATTTTCCAAGTCCTATGACCATAATCAAAAAATAATCACAGAGCAGCTGACGTTCTTTCCTGGAAGAGTCTGTGCCCTATTTAAGCATGAAAAAGCTTCAGAGTGATTTGTCGTTACAACTACAGGAAATAAAAAAATAAAAAATAATAAAAAAAAATCAAAACATCTTTTCTAACCATACCGTTGAGAAGAGGCTGTCCTCCATGTACACTTCTTGACACCACTGCACTGTGAACATCTTCAGGAAATCCAGTCTTGCATGACATATCTTCACAGGTTGCTTTTATCGGTGCCTGAAATGCAAGACAAAATTTATGCAATACCCGCAATCCTCATTCACTGGAGAAACATTCCAGTTGGCACACACTCCATTTTGCTGCTGTCTTGTACAAGCAGCATCTTTGTTTCTGAACGACTGCAATTAGGACCGCGAGGGCAAAGGGTTAATCTTTCTGATAACTGGAATGGAAGGAACAAATCCCACTTGTCTGGTAAGATCTAAATAATACACAATCTTGATTCTTCTGACAACTGAACATTTCCACTAAACCAGCCATCAAGACTGAAGGCGAATCATAGGGGGAACAAAAACATTCCTTCCTCTGGAAATAAATGTTGCACAAAACCCATCGGCAACTTTTTCATAGCCAAATGACTTGAGAGGAATGAATTCAACACTGATTTAAAATGCTTTATTTAAAGTATTTCTACGTGAGGTTGCACCAGTACAAGTAAACCAAGATAAAATGTTACATTTGCAGTAACTTAGCAGAACTTGTATTTGCATTAGCATTCAAACAGATACCATATAAAGCCAAATGTTTCTAATGCAATCTCCTTCTATTTCAAAGGAACATTAAGTTAAAAGGAGAGCAGCTCATTATTAAATTTGCACAACAAGGAAAGAGTTGAGCCACTGAAACTGTTTGTTCTCTCACTTGTTAAGAAAATTTCTCCTCAAATCACATTCTTCAAAAGTTTCATAAATGCCTTTTTACTAAGAAATATAATACAGCATTTGGAAACTTGTTTGTTCTGTAGTGTTCCATGTTCCAATGGCCAGGCTGGTTTCCAGGACAGTTTGTTGCCTAGTTGGAAAAAAGCATCAAATTTTCTGTAGCAAAAGACTAAGATTTCTTTTCAGTGGATTCTTTTTGTCTCATTTTAGTGCTGCACAAAACAACAGCCTAGCTTACATGTGCCTAAGTGACCATACAGGGCAAAACCCCTTTCATGCTACACAAGACAGAGAGGCCAGCTCCCACGCCAGCTTGGGCTGAGACACATTCTAGAAATCGTGAGAGCCCTCACACAATCTCAAACCAACCCACATGGCAACTAAAGACCTACCCATGTGCATGCCCAGATGTAGTATACGGTCTTTGACAGCACGAGAAACTGTGCTGCTGTATCATACCTAAATCTGATCAAGATTTAAATTAGATTTTCCTTGCTACTTTCCCAGATGGGCTTCCATCAAGTAGACTTACTCAAGGCCATGTAAGCACATCTGCACACACTTGGCAAAGAAAGCCCTACAGGAAAAAGAAAAAAAGGGATGGAGAAAGAGGAGATGATGGTGTTATAACTATTTACCATAGCAATCTCAGGGAAAGAGAGCATAGGAGCGGAGGTGGGACAGGAGCATCTCAAACCACAAGGGTTTCCTCAGGGAAGAGAGATCAGGCAGCAGTGCCATCTCTCCGCTGACAGTCACGGCCAAGCTCAGCATGCCAACCCCTATTCGAATAACTTTATCACCAATACAAGGAGGGATTTACAATACATTATGTTGCACTTGCACCAACACAGTCCTAACTAAACCACACAACACTGACACTAGCAAGAGAAAAAACATTAAAATAAAAATTTACTGTCTAACCCCAAGCTAATGAACTATCTAGGTAAGCGTCCAGTAAGAGAATTTGTAATTATCAAGTGTCCAGTTGACTTAAAACTGTGGCATGGGTTTAATTGTGACTTATGTACTACACAGGTATTTCATCTACAATTACTTATGTACTTTAAACTGTTTACATGGGGACCCTAAAGAGAAAGCAAAAACAAAGCAACAGTTTAAGCTGCCTGGGGACTATGTTACCTCCAAAGCTGGAGCTTGGATCTGTAGCTAAGCTCCAACAGTCTATTTACATGTTGAGTTTTTAAGATAAAAAGATGGCAAATCAAAAAATACTTATGATTCCAACTGCCAGTTTCCTCAGCTTTAGAGCTCAAATCACAGGTTTGATAAGGTTTCTATAATTTGAAAGAAAAATAGTAAGACTTGTTCAAACTACTGTATAAAAGGTGACCCCAAAGCAAATGTGATCGAGTGGGGGGGAGAAAAAAATAGCCTTTCATGGTATCCTTGAAACAAAAAGGTCCTGGGTGGGCAGCTGAGGAGATAGCAGGATTTTTAACAAGTGCGCACTGACACGCCTGGGAATCTTTCAGCCCTTCCAGTAATCTATATGTACTAAACAGCTCTTATAAACTGAAACAATGCCCACTGAAACAAAGGCTGGGGGACATGAATAGAGAGCCTTCTTTATTCTTTCATTTGCAGCCATCAATTTTATCCGGAAACAAAAGACTGTACTCTGCTCTCCAAAAACAGCCCTTTGTAAAGATTGTTTGAGAACAAAAACACAAGGGAAGGAGGAATTCAAATTTTCAGCAATTCTTAATCGCCCTATGTTAAGCGTTTTGAATTAAGTAGAAGTTGTAGCTTCAGACACACTGGGTCATATCAAGTTCAGCCTAAGAGTACTGCAAGACTTAAACTATTCTAACTCTAAGCAAAGGAGGATGCTGAAATATTTTTATCCCCTTATCTGGGGCAAAAGGCAAAAGCTATGAAGATTATGGGGCACATTATTGTAATTTACAGGATTTTGTGTGATTAGTACAATTCCCAAGACTATTTCAAACATAAGATAACATTACTTGTACATTCATCTACAGAAGGACACTACTTAAAAAAAAATATCTTTTAAGATGGAAAGCAATTACCTTAGCTTGTACCCATAGAATTACAAATCTGAACAAGCTCAGCACTTGGAAAATTCTCCTCTCAAGTACTAACAGACTTTGCTAAAGCAAAATAGTGTTACTACTAAAAAACTATTCTGCTTCCCTGATCCTTTATGGTTTATTTAGTCATTTTTAACTGCAAAATTAGTAACAAGCATTGCTATCTCCAGATGCTAAAGAGCTAACACCTAGTCAAACATGGTGTCAGATCATTCATATAAACTCAGTACTGTAGATCTCGGATTAAATGCAATAGGCAAACTGCAATTGTGAAGCAATGTGATGTAAATTATAAGTCTTCTGTCAAAGTTATTATTCAATCAATTAAAAGAATTGGCTGTTTCAATACACTTATGGCAGTGAAGCCTGCAGTTTTCACACCTTGCTCCTCAGTTACTTTACCTGCATATCTAGATATCTGAGTATCTAGAAACCTGTGGTTTAATTACAAGGTTGTATGCCAGCTCAACCTAAAAAAAAACCACAACCAACCAAACAACAACCTGTTGACAATCTCAGCTTCATAATTCTAAAGGATTTGTGTTTACATCTTTTTCTAAACACCACCAGTACATATCTTCTAATAATACAGGCTTCACATTTGTATAAAGATTATAAATTAAAACAAGAATAAAACCAGATGGGATTGCTTCACTAGTGTTGACAGTTCTGGACTAATACCTCTTTCCAACTTCCATACTTCCTAAAAAGTAGCCACATTTAGAATACAATTCTGTAAAGAAACATCCATTTAAGAATGCAAGCTCACCACACAACTGTAGAAGCAACTTCATATCACAACAGGGATCCTAAATTTGCGGAATTGGGCTCTTAAACTCAGCTTTCAAACAGGGCTGATCTTGTTCTCTCTGCATACACCATACATACCACTGGAGTTCACTAGTAGCTGTCAATCTGAAATATCAAAGTCTCTTTTTCCACTGTTTGCATCTGCGTGTATTACACATCAGATTTCTTAATACTGACTGTACCAAAACGCAACAGAAGTTGTCTTTGAAAGACTGCTTTCCTTTATGCTCAATGTAGCTTACTCCTAGCCTAGGTAGCAAAGTGAGAAATGGAGGGGTATCATCAGAGAAAATATCATACTATACAGTTATAATTGGACATAGTACAGCTGCTAGCTGCCAAATCCAGCCAATTCACAGGGCATTATTGTGCAGAGCTCAAAACAACGTCTGACATAATTATATGTATGACAGAGCAGGAATGGGGTATTTGAGCTCTCCCTCCTTAATAACCAACATTAATTTGTGACTGTGACAGTAATATTCAACTTAAGCACAGATCACAGAAACATTTGTGACTGTGTTTAAAAACTGTGTGTTTCCTCATTAATTTAAAGGCCAAGACAGTACCCAATACTCAATTCACAACTTTGGTAACTCTAGGGATCATTCTATCCATTTTTAGTTTTGTGTACATACATCATCTGACACAGTGGGATATGCCATACAAGGTGGGTCTTATTTCATGATGAACTTCTACTTACTACCATAAGACATATGAAAGATATTCTGAAGGACGACAGACGCATCTCTGAAATGCTAAACTTGAAAACACTCAGCAACTCGTTCTTAATCCCTTATTTGCTGCAAAGAAGAGCTGCAACAGTTTACACCCTCACTGTACTCCAGTGAATGTAGTCAAGTACAATTTGTTTTCAACTGTAGATTGCAATTGGTGAAAAAGAAAGTGCCTTTCATCCAAATTGCTCTGGAAGCCAAAAGCTTCCACAGTGGGTGCCAGGCTACATCCTCACAGAGGTCATTCAGTTAAACCAGAAAGGGCTTTCGTTATGCCATCTTCACTTCTAATTAGTTCTCTACTTCACGAACTGGGAGATTTCAGATCAGAAAAATCCCACTTCTTAAACCAACACTTAAAGCTCTCAAACGCTTCCCCAAAACAACAGGATCTGCAACTTCTACGCTACCAGCTGGTTTAAAATGAGTTGCCTTAAACCACCACTGGTTACCACAGGTTACCGTAGCTTCACAAATTAGAGAGTCTCAACAAACCGTGTTCATAGCATATTCTGTTAACCCCAACTGAGAGACAACGTTCATTTGCTTTATTAAACACAAAGATATTTATTTGGTATATCCCATATACCAAAGCCATAACCTGGTTTGGACTTTCCCTTACCCCTAACTAGGAGAACATGGAGTGCTGCATCTTAAAAGACGTGCTTCTCAAGAAAAGCCATGGCTCCTATCAGAGAAGAACGTCTTAAAATTTCAACCACAATAACAAAACCAAATGGAATTTCTGTAAGTCATATTTTTTAATACCAAAAAAATCCAAAACCAAACAACAACAAAAAAAAAAAAAAACCAAAAAAAACAAAAAAACCCCCCCACGCAAACCCAAAAAACACCCAAACAAAAAATCCCCTACCAAATCAGCCCTGTGTTTGACTATATATCCTCATTTCTTTGAGAAGAAACCTCCTCTCTCTGATTTGATAATAGCCATTACATTGCTCATGTTGAACATCTCCACTCATGAACACTGCTGCTAATGCTTACATGAGGATGCTGCGTTTTCCCAACCTTCGGGGTAGGCCTTGCGAGGCTTATCTGGAAGAATTCTTTTGGGGGATCACAAAATTTTAACTATGTCTTCAGCTGCTGGGTGATAATTATATGCTAATTATAAGGAATAGAGGAGTTCCTAGAGGAGTCTGTTGGTAAAAATATATTTTTTAAATATGTCAAGGAGTGCCTAGAGGAGAGGATAAATGCACCTTTTGGAAACATGATATTTAATTAAATACACGAATACCGACTAAAACCAAATAGTTTAAGTGAAACGTTGAAAAAATTTGGCAGCGATATACCTTCAATCTTGGAAGCTGCTGATCCTGTATCTGTTTTCATAAGCCATTCAAAAATAGAAAGCCTAATTTACCCTCTTTATTCAGACGGAGCTCCCATGATCTTTCAGTGAGAACTGCAGGATGAAATCAAATGATGAATCACGCAGATTTGGTTATATACCTCCCAAGGTGAGCTATAGCACGGCTCAACACCCAGGTGAAAAAGTCCCTCTCAGATCACTCACAAACTACAAACGCCCCTTGGCAAAATACAAATCCTCCCTAAACTCATCCTGCAATAACATACAACACCTTTTTTGCTCTCAAGACTCACCTCTACATATGCCAGTATTAACTCGGCCAAACAGTGAGTCTCGGTTCAGTGGTAGGTGAGGAGAAGTGCTATCATAATTACCGTTGCTATTGCAAAAGACGGCAAGTATTCCTCCTGCTTTCATCACTCTCCACCCCGGTATGTCTCATTGCATCTTACGCACAACTAGTGCCACTGGGCTAGTGGAAGTACACAGGCTATTCAGTAAGGACACTACAGGTTCCTCCTATGCTTTATAACAAAAAGCAATTTAAAATAAAAACACCAGGGAACATTAGAGGTTGTATAGCATTTGGGGACCAGACTCATCTTTTGTATGTGTACGTTGCTTGCAATAAATTAAATTCTTGTCCTAATGGGAGCGATGGTGAACTACTGAAACTACAGCACGTTTTCTAAACTTTTTTTTTGTTGTTAACCTAGAAAAGCATTTACAAAAACAGGGAGAGACAGAAAGGGAGTTTAACTGGTAAATGATCCTCTTACTCAGGCAAGAAAAGTCATTCAACAATTCCTGCTCCTTACCGCATGACAAAAAGTCCCTTACACAAGACTGTCTGTATCGAGTAAAAATAACTTCACTCACAACTTCCTCAAGCTATTTTTAAATATACACATGCACTTCTGTCACAACTAAACTGTCTTATGTGTTACAGTGTTCAGTTATTAGAAAAAACTAATAAATGAAGTTATTGACATAAAAGCATCATTGAAACTAATTAAGATAGGACATGACAGGGCTGTTCCAGTGACATTTCTGGGAGTTCCTCCAATTTCTGGGAGCAGAAAGAAAAACAAGAGATGGGAAGTTTTTGAATTACACTCTTGACTAGATGTAGTTCAAAAATATGATCATTTTGGGCAATACTTTAAAAACTGCTATCATAAAAACTATATGTTCATCTTTCTAGCACATTAAGCTGTATGTCTAGGTAGTGATACTACCCACAAAGAAAGAGAGCAGTAGAAGGCTTCCTAGAAAATACACAACATTTATTAAAAAATTCAGAAATTGACAATACAAGAGAATATACACTTTCTGTTACATCAGCACATATATATATTTCTGAGCTTGCTACAATATCTGCTCAGATAATCTGAACTTGTTTAACACAAAATTATCTCCTGTTTTGTCAACCAGTGATTTAAATTCCAAAAATTCACTGTCGATTTATGCGACCTTATCTGTCCTATACTAGATGTTAGAAGTAGTTTTAAAAAGAAGCCTTTTCACAAAATAAATATTTAAATAATATATTCAGTTTCATATCCAAAGAGGTAGTTTTAATTTTTTTTTTCTTCAGTTCTGCAATTACCTCAAGTCTGAGGATGTGTCAGTGGTATCACTATCACCTAGACCAGACAGACAAGGCTGGAATATCCTGCCACATTTAACTCTTCAGATAGGTTCTATGAAGACAAAGCAAAACCATAACAGAAAGATCTACATCCAAAAAGGCTGAGCCACTCACTTAACTATCCTGTTCTGGGGCTTATGAAACACGTTATAAAATGCATTCAGTTCACTTTGAAAGGAGTTAATGATGTTGGAGTCTGATTTGTTAAAAAGAGACACCGTGAAACTCATTTTTGTGCTTATACAATCACATGTACTATCCTACTTAAAATAGACTGATTTAAAAAAAATAATCTGAGACACAGGTGTATTATGAGAGACAGAAGATGCACCCACAAACAGAGATCTCACCGCCACTTCTGCACACAACCGCGTTAATATGCCTCACCCCAATTCTGCCAGCAACTACTGCTGGGGGCGATTACGAGAGGTGTGCAGTTGGCAAGGAATGCCATCATCGGATTCTCAGCAGAGGCAGCTTAACAGGAGTGTCATTTAGGGTAGTAGCTTTATCACCTGGATACGTTCGCTAAGACCTGGAATAACACCAAAACTGCCTGCAGAGAGTAATAACTTACGTCCTCTGTCATCGTAATTCAAATTCAAACCAGTCACCTAGGCACGAAAGGCTCCAAAACTGCATTACTGTTTACTTGTTTCTCTGATTTAGCAATGGATAATATCCGGAGTGATCCAATCACCTTATACATGAAAAAAAATACAATTCCTTTTTTGAGCACTTAATTTCTACTCCCCTTTCCAGTTCATTTCTAACAGTAGTTTTTATATTCCTGTAAATATAACTCTCATGCTAGCTTTCCCATTGCTTCTTCAATCCTGTTGTTATCCCAGTTCCAAAAACTGGAACTGTTGTGTTTTGGCCAGAAAAGCAAGCCTTGCTCCTTTTATCTTCTCTTCTGTCAGGTTTTCCACATAATACTTCCAAACTCATACTGATCTGTTAACCAGCAAAATAAAGTGAAGTTTTCGTTCTCTTATATCTCGTGCAGGTTACATACTGCCAAAAATCTAAAGCCCTATTTCCTGAACATAAACAGCACCCACAGATCTGTCTTAAAACATGCTCCCAGTTATTATCTTTCAAGTAATTCCATAACGATGGCTTTTCTACATCACTGACAAATGATGAAGTGATCAATAACTCCAGAAAATAAAGGTAGATCGGTCTTGTGTTGTAGAGAGGAAAAAAAGTAAGTAGAGAGGTTCAACATTTCAAAAGACCCTGATACAGATAACCTTCTACAAACTAGTAGTAGGTATGATGATGGG
>VZTV01008400.1:1364-13832 GCA_013400875.1 Anhinga rufa
AAATTATGACAGATATTGCTTAAAATATATATAAATTAACACAGGATCTCATCACTCAATCAAATAATATATGTTCTCAGTTTGTACTTTGGTAAAATCTAATGACAACAGACTTCACAGTGGTTTCTTTAGATACCTCTGTTTATATGTCTATGGGTAGTTATTACAGTGTGTACACTGAACTGATGGGATATCCTCAAAAGCCTGCCAAATTTGTCTCAGTATTCTCTATTTACCCACTAAATAACCTCATCATTTAAATCCAAGCACTTTTAAACTCTGTACATCTTCATATATGATGAAAATATATACTTTTTCTGATACTTTTAGCTTCATATATAATCACGTAATTTAGGAACAGAAGAAACTTCCAGTTCCAACATGACCTCCTCTGCTTTGCTGGCCACAGCACTCCTTCCAATAACTCCTAAAACAAGTTACTGGTGACTAAATCTGCCAAAAAGATAACTAAAGAGAAACCAATCATGCAATAAAATATTGCATATATATATGGTGGTAAAAGATGTATTTCCTAACCTGTCTTTTCACGTTAACATTTCTACCAATAATTTCCAAATACTGGGATTTGTTTTTCTCCATTATGAGACCTACTCAATTAAATCCAGAAAAATGTAATCTCAGAACGTTTTTTCTTGTTTTTTTTTTTTTTTTAACAGCCTTCTCTAAAGATTAGATGTCACTACAGCCTTCTGAAAGGCTCTCCTGGAGTGAAATTCCCAAGGTAACAATCTCATTCAAATCTATAAGAAACTGAAAACTGCAGTAAAACAAAGAAAATCTATCAGTCAGTCTGAGATTCTGAAACAAGCAGGCTATTATTTAGTTTCAATGAATAAAAATTTTTAGCTAAAATTTAGGAAAAAATAGATATGCTCTTTTTTCATACAAACTATCACAGTCCTAAATTTCAGTTCATTTCCTCTCATACGAAATGCTTTCAGGCTTGTTGGTGGGTGATATACTCCCTTGTTATTAGACCAGATTATTCTTTCACCAGCCTCAAAATGAGATTTGCTTCTAAAACCACTATGAAGTCTAGTTCCTGTTTTCCTGTTCAGCTATTTTATTTCCCAGTGAAACCGAGGGCAAATTCACTGTATGAAGCCATTCACACAGCAGTACCAGACAATTTATTGGAAGAAATCCTTCTGAGATGCTAATTAAGGTTTCTAAAGTGCACTGTCTTTGCCTGAAGGTATTACATTAATATTTATATCAAGACTACATCTACTTTTCTTCAAATTTAAAGGGATATGACTACTAAAATGTATGTATTTCTCTCCTTAGTAGCATTCTACATGGAATCTGATGAGAATTTATGAGAGATAAGAATTAACCTGATGCCTGCTTCATAACTGTAAAAAGCCAAGTCAGCTGTTCCCATATATTGCCAGAATTTAAAAAGTGAAAGAATATTTATTTCTATAATCATTTATAGTTCTACAGCTAAATAAGATTGAAATAAAAAAATCCCAATCCTTATTATTTGTTTGATGTTTAGAAATAAGAAGGAGAGTCTTAAGTGATCAAGATTTTAAATTAGGCTAATAAGAAGATTTCATCTTTCCCTCATGACAATTCTTTCAGAGTTTTTGAATAGAACTCAAGACAGAGATCACTATAGGCAGTCATGCTACCAAAATGGTTGTAAAGGTGTCATTGGAAGGAACATATACTTCAGAATGACCTCTTTAACCCAAGTGATTAGAATAAATTAAAGGGAACACATTGCACCCTAGCTAGCTGTCAAAAAGGTTAAGCCATTGCAGGCTGTAGCAGTAGTGGTGGTTCATGTTAGCTAACATACAACGGAAAGTATTGCAAGAAGTCTCATACTGCCTTTAAAACACATACCCTACTCCTGAGCTTACCACCCTCTGCAAATAATGAGTATTATTGCAAATCAATGCCATGCAGATTGTTCCTTGAACCACTTTTTCACGTTCAGTTAAAACTTAAGTACAAAATGTGAAATTGATTAAACTGCAGTCAATGTTTAATTTTAAAACCAGTACAATTGCATGATCTTATGTTATGGAGTGGGCTGTTTGTGAAGCCAATAATATGGGGGATATTGTGTTGGTTAAAGAGAATTCTGAGCCATAGTTTAAAACTACACGAGTCTTTATAATAAGGTGTTAAACTAACACTTAAGCAAGGGAGGAATTTGGGAGGATAGGATCTCTCAGTCAGGCTTTTAGAATAGATTGTCAGAGAGCAACTGCTCCAGAACTTTTTGCAGACTGTTTACTCTGTCCTGACAAGTTACATACCATCTAAGATGAAATCACTGAATTAAAAAGGGGCTAAAAGCTGTCTTTGTAATTGCCTGCAACGGGCTTTCATGCAACTATCACCCTAAAGATCGTTATCTCTTGCACTGGACTGTGCTTAGGCCCTGAAATTGCCCTCATCCAATGTCAGGACAGAAAGTGAAAGGAGAATCCCACATACCCCACCTGGGCCTCTTGCTACCCAGGGACAACCTGGTGGGTCTCAGGGGCATGACTTGGCCATGCCCAGGTACGAAGGAGCATGCTGCAAGTGAGGCCATACCTCCCGCCTCCCTGCAGGCTTTTCTACCCTCCACTGAGCTCCTATGTAGGCACTGCAGGTATGATTGGGCTAAACTACATTAAATTCTTCTGCTCAAGTTACTTTTGGCTCTTTACTTTAAGCCTCTCAACTACTTTTCAACCAATATGTGACAAATTATTAAATTTGCTGTGGAATCTGTCATCAAAGCCACCATTACAATCTGATTTATATTGGGTTTTGCCTAGGTGCAACCCATAAATACAGAATAAGTTTTAATCTGCACTTCAGTCCTTGGTGAGGGTATGAAAATAGAACATTTTTTATTTTAAGAGCATCAAACACTGTTTAAAATGCCACCACCAGTAAAAGCATATACTTGTCATCTTTGTTTCATAGTTGCTGCTCGGAAAGTCCATAACAACAGAAAAGCTTGCTATTAGCACATCTGCAACACATATAATGTGTTGTTTTACCTGTTCAGAATTCCAGTGGAGTTCACACAGAGCTTGAAGAGAGGGACAAAGAGGTCTTTTTGCTTTGTCAGCTGCAATCAAGCAAGAAAACCAAACCACCCTCCCAAGCCCAACAAACTTGATTGAAAAAAACACCCTGCCTCTGAATAAGGCAAACAATCTTTTAATTTCCTCAGAAAATGCAGGGGCTTTAGTTCTTGAAAAAGAGAGCATGGCACGAACAATATCTTGGAAATGTCTATTTGATTAATATATTTCACTTTGAGTGACTTGAAAAAAAAATTGTACTAAAGAAAGAATATGGGAAAAAGTTACATTTTCATTCATTTCTTTGTAAGAAAACAATTACTTTCATTCATAGCAATAGCTACTGTAGTATTCTTCTGTTGGGAAAAAACTCACTGGGAATTAACTTTAGAAAAGCAATCAGATCCTGCTGGGTAGCTAAATGAATCAACCTGTCTAAACTATTTTTTTTACTAGAAATATATCTGCATTCCAGCATCTTGAAACTATTGTGAAAACACACGCACAAAGTAAAATTAATCCCCAGGGGACCATAATGGTTGCTGTTAATAATACTCATCTGAACTTAAGGCCTCAAGTGTTGAATATCTGTCAAATAAAGAAGAGAGACAGCCAGCAGGGAAAGGACAAAACAAGGGGAGCATTTTCAGCTTCAACAGGTACAACTTGTAAATGGGAAATAGGTTGTTAGAAAAATAAATTATTTCCTGCCCTCCTCTAATTTTTCACAGTCTGTGTGGCACAGCCCTCACCATTGACACAGTTGACATAGTCTTTGCATCTGCATTCATTTACCATGACCTAGTGGGTAAACCAATCCCAGTCTCCCTAATAGCTTAATGCCAGAAGCACTTCACATAATGTAAAACATCTCAACCTCCCCAACCCTACCTCAAATTAAAAGGAAAAAAACCTGGTCAGCGTAATGGCTTGCCTAACAACAACAACAAAGGTGCTTATGAAGCTCCTTCTTGTTCCTAATCTTCTGTTTAAAATAAAAACAAGCCTAGATCCAAAGCTAAACTCTAAGGAACATCTGCAGGAAAGCTCATTTCTCCCCAGTGCATCATAATTTCTTCAGTAAAATTATGTTTAACAATAAATCCAACCACTGTTGCAGCATGGTCATGTCCTGGAATGTTTCTGTGCTCTTAATGAAATTAATGAAATTTAAAATCTTAAAATATGCCAAGCATAAAATAAAGCAATGTTTCATACTTGGCATGCTATTAGCACAACTGACCCGCTCCAAAACCGACTGCTTTCACCAGCTGGCATATGTTTTGTATGCTGTGGGACGATGACACTGCAGGTGAAGTGAAGAACCCAGTTCTTCCAGCATCCCCAGCCAGCACACGAGCAAACAAGACATTCTGAACAGGGCTAAAATGCATGCATATAATTAGTTTGAGTGAATTATTGGGATGATGACAGAAAGCTGTAGATTAGCATTGTATATATTGCTTTATATTATATGGATAGGAAGTAACTCATTAAACCACAGAGGAAATAGGTTTCTCAAAATCCCTTGCTATAACCTTTCACAGAGCTCTCACCTGAGTCCAGAATGGATCCTTAGCATTCTTTTTTTCTTTATGGATAATGTATGTGCTCCCAGTTGTTCATGTGAGGAGGAAAACTAAATTTAGACCCTCAAAACTGTGTGCTCCTTTAAGCAAAGTCCTTATTCCTTTCTTATTTATTTATATAACGTATATGAAAATAGGCCCTAAATATTACTGAGACCTCTGGGTGTCACTGCAGTATAAATGAGGTAATAATGATAGTAAGGAAATTACTCTCAGAGTGAGGTGAGTGGGCAAGGTGTTTGCATCGCAAGAGCAAGCATTAAACATATAGTGATAAAAGCTAATAAATTTT
Source organism: Anhinga rufa (assembly GCA_013400875.1). NCBI lineage: Eukaryota > Metazoa > Chordata > Aves > Suliformes > Anhingidae > Anhinga > Anhinga rufa. The sequence goes on from VZTV01008400.1 coordinate 6,305, forward strand.
CAGGATTTCTTCTACTTCTTTTGTGGGCAAACAATAAGTTTTAAGCCTCTGTTTATAATTTCTCTACATCAGAGAAAACTAAATTGCATTTTGCCTCCTCCACAGGAAAATAATCTGGACTGACTATTACTAAGCACAGACCCGTTTCCCTGCCTGTCAGTTCAGCTGCTCCCAGGCAAAATTAAGGCTCTGTCCTGTTCTTGCCCACTTGCAGTAAGAAGGTGAACAGGGTCAAGCCCCAAACAGGGTCAAGCCCCATGTCCTCCACAAACACTTATTCTATGAATTGGGATGGCTACTTAGGGAAAAAAAAGCAGCTTGTGAGCCATCACACCTGTACATGTCCATGCAAAACAAGTTATAATCTTGGGCTGAGGCTTAAGACTGCTCAAAGACAGAGAACTGAAATGAAAAATAATGTTTGGTCAGAAGGGAGGTCTTCTGCAGAAATATCATATGAGTCCGTGAACTTTTGTACATTTAGACTGGAACAATCAAAGCAATTCTTTTTTTACAGCTAATCTGTATAACAGCAGTAACATATTTTCCACCTCCTGCATGTCATTGGACCACATAAACAGATTATACCTGTGCTGAAATCTGAACTAGTAAAAACCAGTAATTATTACTATGGTTTCTGACATGGCTCAGAAAGCTCTCAGGAAATCATGTGTTTGCATAAGCACACAAATCCTTTCCCCATGCAGTAGCAGCCTTCCTAAAAATAGGAATAAAGAATATGCAGTGTGTCATTATTATGAGCCCTGCAGATAGCAAGTCTTAGCCATAACAATGGTGGAATATAGTTAGTAAAACTAACTAAGAATATGATCAGCATAAACTTATCAAGTTGCATGTCATAAAAAGTCACATGGGGAAGCCAGGAACTGTGAGCTGAGACTTCTTACAGTGCATGTGTAATTTTTAACTATAAAGTGTGAACATACCACACAGCTCTGCTTATCTCAGAATGCTAATATACAGGCATGCTAAAAGGCAAAAACAAAAACAAACAAACAAAAAAAACCTTCATTCTCCATCAGTCGATCTTTTTTGCAAACAAAAGAATACATAATATTTCAAATTCTGGGTCAATTATATACTATAAGATACTAAGTATATCGGGCAGAAAAAGGCCTGACTTGTTGCCATATCTCTGGATGTAATTAAGGCTGTCATGGTCTGAATGACCGTGTCTTCATCAAAGCTAAGCAAAACAATGCCAGCTTTTTAAGCATGAAGAGATAGACACTTTATGAAACACAAAAAGACATGGGCTAAAAGATATTCTAGAGATGAAAACAGAATTTTTATGAAGGATAATTTTAACCTATTTCTCCAATGAACTAGGTCACTTACTGCAAATGTGCAGAAGCTGAAATTCTTAGAATTTTTATAGTTGACATAAAAAAAAAAGTGATTTGAAAATATGGAAGAATATCTTCCCAGCCTTCAGAAAATAGAAAAATACAGATCAAATGCAGATTTTAACAGGGAAGAGAAGAGAAGGGAAGAGAACTTTAACCATGTATTTACATCACTGCAGAATTTCAGATATTTTCATGATGCTCACTGAAGGCTGAATACTGAAGTCCATTGCATGCAACAGAATGACAACAATGGGCTTTGGCTCAAGTTCCTACAGATCACATGACCCTCCAGAAATTTTGGGTTGTTGGATTTTTTAATGTTTGCTCCTTTTCAATATCCAGTATGGGTATAAAAATATTCTCTTACCACAGCTACACTGCACACTCCATTAGATGTTCTGCATATCTTTCACATACTAAAATTGTACAAGAAATGCCAGAGAAACATCTTTCTCTTTTGGATTAAACTGAATTAAAATCTTTGGTTATCTGACAATAATGTCTTTATATATCATCAGCTCTATAAGGTAGGGCCGTTTCCATATCTGTGTTTCTGAATTTTTGAGTAGTATCCTGATTCAGTGTCTCTAGTAACAATTGTAATATAAACTGTTAACAATGTTAAGTACCTTTAAACAGTGAATATAAAATTTTCTGATTTACTTCTGAGATGGTTGCAGGATTTCACTCCATTTAAAGGGTTTCATGGTATGTTTAATTGCTTATTAAATCCTAATGGTATAAAGATTTCTTCTCATCATCAAAAATATTCCAGTTACAGCATGACAACTAAGCATGTACACACTATGACCACTGTAATGACACTTGTTCATTCAGATATGTTGTTCAACATGTTTTACTAGTTTTAACACCTAGTCTGTTTTTCCAAAACTTTGCAGTAGAGTGGAGAGTGCCAGATCAAGAAAGCCTTAAAAACAGACAACTATTTCAGCATAGGCTCTGGACTGCAGGAAAACACAAACTGCCAAGGATGCATGGACCACATATCTGTGCAGTAGATCACAGCCTGGAGAGAGTTGGGAGAGGTTCCCTGCAAGGACCACCCTCATATCTAGGTCAGATCTTCAAGCCAAGTGCTGGAAACATGGTTTAACAAGAACAGCAGTGAAGGGAAATCATTACTTTTTCTCATTCCTTGTTGAGGGTCATTTGCACATGTTGCTATGTTTTTGGTATAAAAGGATAGTACTTACCAACACCACTCCCTCCCCTATTAATCTACCAAATAAGCCCAGTTTCACTGGGGCATCTCAGCAGATTAGTGCACCCTTTGGTATCTTCTGTAGGTGGCCAGATGGGCCAGCTGGCCCTCCAAGGGTGTTGGTGGGCTTGTGCTCCATCCTGCTTTTTTGGGGAGCCAGCTGGTAGGCCTCTGTAAATTCCCTGTAAAGCACAGAGACCTGGCAGAAGTTTCCACACAAGGCCATACAGGCTGCATCACACCAGTCCCAAGTGCTTTAAATTCTTCTACAGCTGGGAGCACCAACTGCTGTGGGATGCCAGCAGAGGTGGCTTGTTCCAATGCCTCTCCTCAAGAAAGCTTGCTGCAGTGATTAAAATTAAACAAATGAGGAAGTCACTGGCTCTCCCTTCAGGAATATTTATCAAAATTAAAATATGTGACTAGTTCAGACTCAAATGGTATCTGAAGATTAAGCATGGGAGGGAAGGGTGTTTTATTTTAGCAATACTGGTCAATCCACACTGAAACAGGATTAAGATTTGATGTATGCTCTTTTATTTGTGCATGATTTATCTACAGAAGCAGATTAATGTGTTGGCGGCACAGCACCCATTGACAGAACAGAAGAAGCCCACAGCAGTGTATCTGCCTCCAGGCATATCTGGGCAAGCCATGGTTTAGTGCAGAAGAATCAAGTCTGTCAAGCAGGCAAAAGAAATTCTATCCTTGGACCCATTAGTAAGCTGACTTTATCCACGGTTATTTCTGTTAACTGAAAATAAGTTTAGGTAAGCATGTAAGAGATGAGTGCAGTTCAGCTTTGTGGAAAAGCACAAATGAGTTACAATGATGCAAATACCCTACTATCTGTCTTGTTGGCTGGTCACGGTGTACATTTTTATCCAGTCACTAAACAGTTGTCATTTAAGCACATCTCCTCTTTGAGTTCTCTGAGCATGACACATACGTGATTTTCTGCCCTGTGAAAAGGATGCAATGGGACAAAGGGTGCATTCAGGGGTTTCAGATGTCAGGATGACAAAATCATTTGCTGGTCCCAAAGGCCAGAGACAGTGTTTCTGCTGGAAAGATTTCCTGAGCACCAGCACTTGCTCTCCGGCATAACAGCTTGGAAAGGAAAACAAGCAGCATTTGAGGAGGCAAGTTCTGCTATATCCCATCTCTTTATGACAACTGTACATCAGCCACTTTGATGTGTCCCTTTGTCTTTATTAACTAAGGGACTTAATGTTTTCAGTGCAATACTGGTATTGGTAAGGTATTTTTCTTTCAGTGCCTCTTTGGAGCTCCCAACTCAGAAATGAGCCTGGTCATTTAATCTGCATCCCACCTAGACCAGCAAGATTCCTTATCTTGGCAATACTCTCTCAGTAACTCAGAGCTGTTAATGTCACATCAAATTGTAATGAAGTTAGGCATATTCAAATGGTTTTTCCATTGATATTGTCATTGATGTGCCTCCTAATTTATTGAGAATCTGGTATAACTCCACACACAAAATTCTTCATTCTAAAACTGATTAAATGCTAAGACACTAATGGCAGATGGTTAAAGCAATTAAGCTTATGATGGAAAGAATTTGGTCCCCTAATTACAGCTGGTTAAAATAACCATTTCAGTAATGCTAGCTGTGCGTTCATACAAGTCTCTCTACTTTCTCCTTCCAGTCATTGCAGATGAATTCAGGTTGCAGTGCAAATCACCCAAGGAGCTCACACAACACTGATTCCCATGAATCTGGCTCAGATGACAGTCTTTGTACTTAGTCCTCTTAATTCCTTTGAGCCTGCAGTCTATCTCCTTGACTCCCTTACTATTATTTCAGTCACACCTTCAAAGCCAAGGCTTGGTTTTGGAATGGCAATTTCTTTTTTAATCCTGACATTTACAGGCTGAGCTTTTCCACTCCAAAGATGCACACAGCTAGCTCAACAGCATTACAAGCACATTCCCTCCAGCTCTGAAAGGGTCACCTATGTCTGAAAGGACAGTTCCCATTTGTCTGACTACTAAGCAAGTCTCTAAATTAGCAAAAGTACAAACAAAATCATATTAAAATTGGCAAAGACTCCCAATTCTTCTGTTGCACCACTTTTGAGTAACAATTAACAGATTCATTTGGCTGAAATGTTTGCACTAGAAAAAAAAAAAAAAGATTGGAGATTCTGGAAAAGGCCAAATACTATACAGGTAGTCCAGATGCCAACACGATACAATAAGAACATATGAGAAAAATTGTTAAACCATGTCCAACTCCATCACTGCTTCAGCTCTCTCTACTGCTTTTTTTTTCCTGTGCACCAAACAATTCTGTAAAAACAGACCAGTTTTCACAGGATTGAAAACTTACAAGCTTTCTGTTAAAAAAAAAAACAAAAAACAAAAAACCAAAAAAAACCTGATAAATAGGAAACAACATAAAGAAAAGTAACTGTGATCTTCAAGAAAAATCCTCATTTTTCTACCAAAAAGTGAGTTGAAAAAAAAGAACTTCTGTAAAGACATTGTTAAAATTTCTAATTAGCAAACTGCAAATAGACTCCCCCATATTACTTCATATTTGCAGTGGTAGTTTCAATAATATAAGATTTTTATAGTATTATCTTTCCAAAGAAGACTGCAGTTCTATGTCTACATTGCTATACTATAATAGTATGATTTCAGAGCACCTAGATTTATAAGTACCAATTTATGATTCTAGGCTTGCATAAAGCCTGTCAACATTTCAAAAACTGAATGAGCCAGAGAAAGATTGGCCAATTCTACCTGTAATCTAAATAATCTCCTTTTTATCCCATTTGAGGGCCAGATTGTCTTTAATGGTACGTGGATTTTCTGTGTTCTTTGTAAACAATCAATCACAGACAGATTTAGAATTACTTAAGTAATCATGGGACAAGATTCTCAAAAGCATGCATGTGTTTAAAAATAGTGAGATAAAATATAAACACAAAGTTGTAGTTGTATCCAATTGCCTCCCTGTGGATTTACATACATAGCATAAGTATATATGCATGTATACATGTATATATATATTTGTGTGTGTGTATGCATATGTACATATAGAGACATGCACTAATCTCTTGAATGCATACTTGGTAAGAAAGGTTAAAATCCCTGCACCTCTCGGGCACCAGAAGAAGTTCAACAGCACAATACAAAAAATCTGAAAGCACGGCATAAACAGGGGAGTCAATAAACTGAGTGGGACATTGAATAACACCTATGCTCAAAGTTCATCAAGATGACTTATGTGGCAGTTCATTTTGTCCATCATGCAAAAACAGTACCTATGCAACAGGCTTGCAATTATTTCCAACTACAAATTAAGTCTCATGGTTTGTTCAGACTCTTTCCTCCAAAGCAATGCATTCCAAGCATCAAAGGAATACTATGATATGGATATTTTAGTATATGCTATTAAAATCTAGATGTATTTCTCCTTCCCAAGTACTAAGCCACAGATCAACAAATGCCTTTCGTATTTATGAATACTGGGAAGTCAGTCCATGTAAATGTTTGCTAAGATTAAGAGACTTCAGTGATAGTTCAAGAAATTGAATCTCAGCAGGCTTGATTAGTATCCTCAGTGTTTCTGATCTTTTTATTCAAAATTTCAGGCTTCCCAGCAGGATCTTAGTTAAATTGTCAGTTAGTTCCCTGACTCAATGTCTAAAGAACAGTGGAAGTGGAACAAATGTTCTTGTCAACATAATTTTAGCATTTGGGGATGGGATGTTGCAGACAATTTTATGTATGTACAGATATCTTGCATTTAGATCCCAAATGCTTAGAATACCAACATGGTTTATTTCATAAGAGACTGAAAAATATTCTAAATGTTTTAAATGGAGAAAGTCAGCAAAAATGGGTTTGTTATGAAAACTTAACTGCTAATATATACTCACTTATTAGCTATTATTGCTGTAAGCTTTTGTGCTAGCTGCAGAATTATGGTCAATGATAACAGGTCAAAGTCTGGTTCCTGAGATACAGATTCCTGAGAGGCAATTAGGGTTTATTTTATGTTGGTTGCTATAAAGAATATTTTGCTCTAACGCTGTATATTCCATGCAGCCGTTTTGAGTTACACTTTCCAGAGCAAAAAGCATATATGTACCACTTTTATAGCAACATATTTGTTACACAGTCACAGAATCCTGTAACAAATGTCTAAAAGGGAAGAATGCCCCTGTAGCTAATATGGGGGACACAATATAGAAATTCAGCATTGTTTGCATTAATTGAATGGTTCTTCTGGACTCTTCAATGCAGAATAGAACATGTGAAATCACTGTGATTATATTAAGTACTTGAATTGTCAAGTAGCCTTAAAACATGGAAGAATGTTAATTAGTACAGGAAAACAACTGAGAGAAAATACGCTTTCTATCAATAATTAGGCAGAATATGTATGTTGTGGCAAATGCTTCATATGCAACCTAGTCATCAATGACACGTTTATTGGGTTATAACTTGTCAGGAGACTGCTTTTTTAAGTTGAATCATATGTGGTGTCAAAAGGCCTCTTCAGAGATGAAGGGTTTAAAGTTATCTCCTCTTTCTAGTATCCCTGCTGTGTGTTCACCACTGTAATTAGACATAGAGTTTTAGTGAAATGCTCTGTATGAGTGCAATTAAATTTTATCCTTGATTTTCTTCTTGAATATGAGTGGGCACAAAACCAATTATCTTTCAGAGCCTTGCTCTTGCATTGCAGTGAAAGTTTTCGATACATTTGACAACAACTTCTAAAACTAGTGAATTGTCTTTATACATACATAGTAGTTCGGGAAACAGAATGGCTTTTAACTAATGAAAAAACCCTGAATGCCAATTGACTTTATTTGCTTAAGCAGAAAAGATGATATGATTGAACTGAAATACCTGGCAAAAGCATTAGGAGAAGGAGAAAAAGGGAAAAGCAAATAAA
>VZTV01008409.1:775-13760 GCA_013400875.1 Anhinga rufa
CTGGAGGAAAAGAAACATAAGTTTTATTTGTCAAGAAGAGTGATCTTTATTAGATCTGACCTTTCTCTAAGCCAATACAATAAAAAGGTGAGTGTCATTTTTATATTTTCAAAGATTAGTTTTGCTTACAGTAAGCAAAAGAGGAGTCTCTCAGGGGACTTAAAATTCTCATTGGAAATAATTGAATCTCATTACCAAGCATGCACTATGAAGCTCTTATGATTTGCCCCAATCAACTATTAAAAGCATGTTCCTACTCAGAGCACTATCTTTCCAACCTCTGCTGCTACATAGTATAGTACTAGCGAATTGACCTTTTATGAAGACTTACAGCACCATGTAATTAACTTTTTCTATGTACAGAGTTAAGACTTAGTGAAACTATGAGGTTAAATGTCAATACGCCCTTTGCAGGCTTTTTTTATATTACAGTTCTTGGCTTTCAGATGTTAATGATACACTTTCTGTACCCATTTTGTTTTAAAAAAAAAATTGCAAATTTGTACTGCAGTGCACAATGCGGTCCAATTTCACTCTTTGAGCAACCTCAATCAATGAAGAATAGCTCTGCAATACAAAGGAATAAGCCATGTTGGAGATTATTTTATGATCCTGATCCAGAATCCATTTAAGTGAATGGAAAAATATTGTACTCAAGGTCGCATGGTTTCCACATATCTAGTTCTGTACAGTTTCATTTTAACATCTAGGGCAGCTCTGTGTAAGACATTTAGATGGACATCAAGATCTTTTTGCAAGCCCAGTAGATGATTTGAACACCTCTGAACCAAAGTGATTACCCTAGAAATAGGCATGCATAGATAGCAATTTCATTGGTGGTTGAAAAATCTTATTAAAGATATCTTATCCATATTAAAGGGATGAGTGAATATTGTTTTCCTTATATCTTAGTGATACTTGAAATTCAGAGAAGAGAATCTCCCATTTCTCACTTCAGGTTTTTCCATTTGCAATTCAAGATCTTTTACTGGCTGTAGGATTTTTCAGGGTACAAATGGATCTTCTCATATATTTACCTGAGCACTCTAGATTCAGCTGGGAACAAGCTGCAGTATACCAGGCACTGTAAGAGCTGTTTCCTCTTGCATACCGCAGAAGCTGAGTGTATTTCTTGATTGAATTAGGCCCATAAATATTAGCTCCTAAACTGCAGCTACTATTGTGTCTCAGTGTCATATCAAATTAATAAACTTCTAGTACCCAGACTGTAATCTGCCTAAGTGACATGCACTGAGTTTAATAGATAATTAATTCTAATTAAGACAATTAAGAAAGATCATGTTTCTAGGGCAATTTTGCATTCATTTTTTTTAAATGCCATTGACTAATACATTTAAAGCAGTTCTGAAATCCATACACAACTGGATGAGCTCTGGGATTTATGAAAGCCACACTCCTATCTTATCAGCAGGTTTGCCTCATACATTTTATGATATATACCAGCAATTTTCATTCATATCTCACTGAAAAAAAACAAACCATGCTACAGAGCTTGTCAGACCAGAACCAAAACCAGTTTTTCATATGCATCAGGAGAGCAAATGAAAGTGTATATATCACTCAGGAACAGTGAGTTGTTAAAAGGAACTATTAAAGCCAGCTAGAAGGCAACAGCCTACAGGCCAGAAACTGAAGGCCTGACAGTAATCTGCTAAATTCCCTTGACTCCAAAGAATAAAGTGACATTATGGGGAAACAAAAAAAAAAAAAAAAAGAAAAAGAAAAGAAAGAGATGAAACAGCTAGAAAGGAAATCTGAAATTGCATAGAAATTGTGCTTCAAACATCATCTAGCCTATGGTGCCACAACACATGATAAGGCCAATTTCTTAAAAATCTGTCATTTCAGGTTTTCAGGGAAAATGTCTTTTATTATAACCAGCAGTGGAGAAGTGTTTTGGGGAAGATTTACAATACCAGTAGTCACACACCTGTCTCCAGCACATGAATCAGGTTCCAGCAGACAATTCCAAAATATTAGGGAAAGAATGTTGTAAATTATGACTAATACATTGCTTACAGGCTCCTGGAGGCTTCAGCAAATTAGTCCTGAGTTAGAAGACTCTGGACATCCAGCACTGTGTTCGAGGCAGAATGCAACTACATCATGTAAGAGGGATACTAGGGAAAAAACAACAACAACAAACAACCTATGCCCTTCTTTCTCTGTCTTTGAGAGATATGTTCCTCCAGTTTGCAGCTTAACACTTTCTTCTGACGCTGAGTTTGCTATATTAAATGGTTTGGCTAGTAATCTACATATTACCTGTATATTTCTCTCTCTTCCATTCAAATAATCATGGCAATAGGGAAAGTTAGAGAACATTAAGGACATAGGCCTTCTGTAACCAGATGTTTTAGGCCAAAATCTAGGGAGATCTTCAAGTGCTACATGAAGGATCTGATGGAGACTTCAGCTGCATTAGTATAAAACACTGAGTCTAATTAATGACTGGAGAATTCCTTTCCGTTCTTCCCTGACTCCATTCCCCGAGGCTGAAGTGTAGCTTTCACATTCAATCTAATTTCATTCCTTCAGAAGTTAAATATGAAGCCCTCCTAAGGCAGGTGACAATGGTGAGGTTAAAAATTCTGAGATAGGTGGCATCTGCTAACTTTCATAATAAAATAACAGTGTCCAGACAGGGCACTTACACAAAAATGAAAAGAGTCCTTTTGTGGCAAAGATGAGTGCTGTATCTTCAGATGCAACGTAAAAGAAGTTTCTCAATAGCAGCAGAAAGAAGATTCTGAATTTCTGAAAGTTTGAGGGTTTGTTTTGTTTTGATTTGATTTGTTTTAAGACAACAAAAAGTGGTTGTAAAAAAGACACAATTTAAAGACATTTTTTAAAGTCCAGATGAAATAAAAATATTCTTCAAAATTTTTATCTATTGCATTCTCTCAGAAGAGACATATGAATATTATTTAACCTTCTAGCAGTTTAGAAAATTGTATAAGCTGAAAGTGCCTATAAGCGTATGATTTATATATATAGGGATAGTATTTATAGACACCCTAAGCTCAGAGTGCAAAGCAGACTCAGAGCCAGGTCAGATATAACATAGGTGCTGTCAAGGAAGCTCCCAACAGAGACTGTAGTCTGTCCCTTTTAAACTCCCATGTACATACTGAAGATTTGAACTTTTACACAAGTTATTCCATAAACTCTACCAGTTGTTCACCATAAAACAAAGCTTATTCTCAGAACCATTTTGCTTTAGGATCACATTACATCAACACAAACAAAGGAACATTCTTATTTCTGTGCTCCTGAAGGAAAATTGGGTAGAATAGTGCCTTATTCTCTTTATTAATTTAATGGAAATCTTCAAGACCTTTTTTAGAATGTCACTAATTCCTGATTTGAATATGAAGTATGAATGACTAATAAATCTGTTGGAAGTTAACTTAAAAACCCAACTTGATATGAGTATCCAAGAAGAGAAACAAGAAAGCCAGGCAGGGAAAAATTATACTAAACATTATTTCTGACAGAGCAATTTTCATCTCTACATGTGAAAATGCATTACAAAGGAAGTTAATTATCATTATTACCACTTTCCTTTCAGATTGGTAAACTTAGTCAGAAAGAGATTATATAACTCAACAGAGATCCAAGCTGAAAAGTGAGGGAAAGAAACTGTATCTCTCTGAATACCTGCCTGTTTGTTTGCAACTCAGCCAACCATGAAATAAGAGAAAACGATTTAAGGCAATGGAAATGTAGCAACAGCACATCACAGCAAACGTGTCAAAATATGTCCAAAGTGGCCACCTTTGGTTAGACCTCTCCATTTTTCCTATGTCTGAAGTGCCAGCTGAATGAGGGCCAGTTTACAGTATTATACTTTGACCAGCTTTTGATAAAACTGTGCAGATAATATCAGAAATGGCACAAAAAGACCTGGTCTTGGAATAAAAAATAAGTATCTTACTTATTTTCTTTGTATTATATATAGTTTCCCTTTTTATTTAATTTGTAATGTGGAAAACATTCTTGATTATGGTTTTAAATCAGTTGCTGCATATCTCTAATTTTATCTGGACAAATGTATGGTGTTGCATACCTTAAAAGTTCAAAAGCTACATATAAAAGAATAGAAGAAACCTATTGGCTTTTTTTTCCTGCAAGCTCAGCAGTAATACCTTTTCTTGATGCTCTTCTTTAGACAAAAGAATTGTTTCTTCTGAGATTAATAACACCCAATAACACAAAGCCACAGGAACAGGTGACATTAGAGACTGCAGACTCAAAAAAAATCCTGGTTCTATACATTTAGGTTGCCTCCTTTAATTTTAACTGCCTTTTGTAGACTGTGAATTGTTCATACTGTAGTTACAAAGGCAGCTTACCTTCTACAAAGCCAAGAAATGCAGCAGTCTTCAGTCTAAACACTCTCAGAAATCATTCAGCAATAAATGTGATAACAGTTTTTTTTCCATAAAAGTGTGGATTCAATAAAAATTTTACAATTAAACATCAACTTTCAAGTAGATCTTGATGATGTCTATGTAGGTCTGACTGCGAGTAGAGAGGCACTGTGAAAGAGTTTCATTTATCAATTTTCTCTCTTACTATATCTCTTTAGAAGAAATCTCTTTCCTTCACTTGGTGTACCTTCCTGAGGGACTTTTCTCACTAGCTTTCTTTCCCTCTTTCTCTGGTTTCCTTCCTCTTCCTTTTAATCTATTTTTCATATCTTTTTTGTCCCACTGTTTTTTTCCTTCTCTCATTCATCTTACTGATGTTTTTTTATTAACTTCATACTACAGAGACTGTCAGATGGCACGTTACCACTGTAAGTCATATCATCAGAACAGTAACAATACTCCGACTTTTGTTTTCTGTAAATCTGTAAAAAAAAAAAAAAGAGAAGTTTGCATTTTCTGAGAGAATCAAATTGCTCTGTAAACCCTGATTGTCATGGCTTGTGTTCTCTGATATTTCTGTCTGCTGATACTAATAATATTTGTAAATAACACAAGATACGATTGCAGATTTGCATCTTGGTAGAATCCTGGTAGAATTGTTCACTGTGTGAGCATGAATGTTCCATATTCATGTCAGTGCCATAGAGATCACCTGGGGTCCTGATCTTCTCACCACACTCTTATAATCCCGGCATTTTTTCAAGAAGCAATGAAAAATTGTCAAAATGCCCACTCTAGTTGATGACAAGAAGCAGAACAGCTCTAGGTCACATCATATCAGCTGAACATCCAGCTACTTTCGTCATCAAACTAAAACTAAGCTTTACTTGATCCTCTGTTAACAACATTTATAAGCTCCTTAAACACTCTGAGGTGTACAATGGAGCATGATTTTGTGACAGGCACTTTTCAGATTGTGTCTAACTCTATGAATCAAGCAGCTTATAATGGATTCAGTAATGACCTCTGGTTATCAATAAACTGCTCTTGTGAGCAAAGACTTTGATTGGAAAGCCTTATTGCTGGGGGAAACATCTAGTCCTGAGAGCAACTCAGGTTTCAGAAACAAATACTACAATAAAATAATACTATAAAAGTTACATTATTCAAGAATTAACAACAAGAAACTCTTTTATTTCATTGTATTTCTCTGCCTTGATCCAGGTACATGCAAGTTCAAGAGTTTGCTCTCTGATGGTGTCAGAGGCTGACATTTCAAGAATAACCTGTGAAATTAGTGCACTTCTGCAGATTCTTACCAGCACTTCCTATAGGTCATCCAAAATGAGAGGAATTTTGAGGGGTCTTTTTAATTCAGTTTTATTCTGGAAAAAAACTAGGGGAAAAAACCCTATTTAAATAAAAAATGTTATGTCATTCATTAACTTAACATTGGGAAAGTTTTAAGATAGGTTGAAATTATGCCTTTCTTTATTTATTGTTTTTCCTCAGCTTTTTCCATGGTTATGATCCTGTTTAGTCTTTTGTTTGGTTTCTTTTTACTTATTAGCCCCACATTTGGAGTACTCTGTCCAGTTCTGGGCCCCCCAGTTCAAGAAGGACAGGGAGCTGCTGGAACAAGGCCAGCGCAGAGCCACAAGGATGCTCAGGGGATGGAGCATCTCCCTGGGGAGGAAAGGCTGAGAGACCTGGGCTTGTTCAGCCTGGAGAAGAGAAGGCTGAGGGGGATCTCCTCAGGGCTTATCAGTATCTGAAGGGTGGGTGTCAGGAGGGTGGGACTGGGCTCTTCTCAGTGGTGCCCGACGACAGGACAAGGGGCAACGGGCACAAGCTGGAACACGGGAAGTTCCACTGAAATCTGAGGCAAAACCCCTTTGCTGTGCGGGTGCCAGAGCAGCGGCCCAGGCTGCCCAGAGAGGCTGTGGAGTCTCCTTCCCTGGAGCCATTCACACCCCGCCTGGACGCGGTCCTGTGCCCCCTGCTCTGGGGGTGCTGCTCACGCAGGGGGCTGGACGAGGGGATCTCTGGAGGTCCCTTCCAACCCCTACCGTTCTGTGATTCTGTGATTCATCACATTCACTAACACATTCATTCTTTGCCTGTGAGATATACAGCACTGAATTTTGGTCATAAAAAGGAGTGAAGATGGGGATTCCAGCTCCTGTAGCCCTGAGAGATTTCCTTCACTGGTACTTTGACTTCACACCAACACTGGTTCCTTCTCCAGTGAGGCACACTTGCAGCACTGCCTCTGGGTTGATGTTTCTACCCAAGTAATGCAATACTTCAATAATAGGCTGCACTGGGGAGAAATATTGGAAATATCTTCACGAAGTTATTTGATTGAAAAGTGCCTCCTCATATACTCTAGCTGCCACTAGCTAGAGTTTTGTGGAGCATATATCTGCTGTAAAGAAGGGAGCATGCAATTGCGACAGAAGAACAGAGACATTGTATTGAAGAATTTGGGGTAAAAGTGGATTTTTTTTCTTTTAAAAAGCAAGATAATCACTGAAAGGATATCTAGGTTAATTAAATGTACCATGTGGGGGAAAAATTAACCACAAGGAAAACCATATGGATAATTATAAATGAGATTCAATTACTAATTATAGTAATAGAAGTTCACTTAATATTCATGATCAATTTTATTGAGCCTATGTGAAGAAGAAACATAGGCTGCAGTTTTAGAAGATTATAACATTGGCAGCGAAGCTATCACAAGAAGTTCACAACCCCAGCCCAACCCTCACTGTTCACTGCTTGTAATTTGATCATTCCAGTGAGGCAGTTAACCACAAACCCACAAACATCTGTACTAGCACAAGAGAGACCGAGTCAAATAGCATCATAGGAAGACAGGACTGTAGAAATACCCTAAGCTGCCTTTGTGTGCCAAGTGAGCATCTTGTGAAATTATATCCTAAAGGTAGATCCATAGAGGAATTTCAGAAATGGTTGACAAATTGTGTTTCCTAATACTTCTTGGCTGCCTGCACCCTGATGAGAAGCCTGTAATGTTAAGTTAGCTCAGCATCTCAGAGTCAGATTCAGAAAAGCCAAATGTTAACCAGAAGAGTGTACAATAAACCCTCCACTTTGCTGTCCCCTGAGCACATCCTGGGGCTCTACTTATATGTACTGAGACTGCCTGAGATGGAGTTAATTCTCTTCATAGTAGTCCATATGGTGCTGTGTTTTGGATTTGTGACCAAAATGACCTAAGAGATATCCTATACCATATGATGTTATGCTCAGTAATAGAAGCTGAGGGAAGGAGGAGAAAGGGGGAGGATGTTTGGAGTTATGGCTTTTGTCTTCCCAAGTAACCATTACATGTGAGGAAGCCCTGCTTTCCTGGAAATGGCTGAACAACTGGCTGCCGATTGGAAGTAGCAAATTAATTCCTTAGTTTGCCTTGCTTTAGGTATTGAACGGTATTTACCTCAACCCACAAGTTTTCTCACTTTTACCCTTCTAATCCTTTCCCCATCCCACTAGGACAGAGGAAGCTGCTGTGTGGGGCTCAGCTGACTACTGGGGTTAACCCACAACATTATGTCAGATTAATTTACTCAGGAATCTGTTCTCTCTGAAGAGTGCCCTAATCATTGCTCATGGTACCACTTCTAATCTCTCTCCATTCTGGTCCAGTTAATCTTGAACTGATTTACTGAGAAGAAGAATTTCAGAAAAAAAACAGAGTTTCCCCACTCTGTTTTGTGCATGCACTCCATGTCTCTGTCTGATTACTCAAACTCTCTGTTTGCAGAAGGACTCATGGAAAAGTTCCTCTGAACAGTCATCTTCCACAACAAGTGCACCATTGTGCAAGAAGACCTGGGCAGGAGCTCTGAAACTTTCAGACTTAGAAAGACAGAGTGCTTTAATGCAAAGCAACAGTTTTGTAAAGGAGGGCACCGTATTCTTTTTTTTCGGTACTTTCACATGACAGTAGCCTTGGTACTATGTTCTGCAGAGAGTTTAGGCCTTCCATTGGCAAAGTTAGGTTTGCTTTGGTAGACTCCCTCCAAGGCTCTTTATGCAAGGGAGTGCCTCAGCTGGTGTTTCCATATGGGCTAAGGTTGGCTGTAATCATTCACTTCTTTACCCTGTTAAACTAGTGGATAACCACAGAAAGATAGATGAGCACAAATGCACAGGGAGAGGTGCCTGCTGATGCAGGTGTAGGGTTTATTTGCTCACATGTAGGCATCTGTAAGGAAAATAATCATCTTAGGCTCCAGTACAGCCCAAAGAGTTAATGGGTAATTTGTCACACCCTAAAATAGATGTTTAAAAGAGACAGGTGAAAAATACTTTTTAAATTCTTCCTAAACTTGAGGCAGAATAATATGAGCCTTTAATATCCTTTTTTTTTTGGATCTGGCCTCAACTTAGGTGTATGAAGGCTGTATTTTGTGACATTTGGAAGACATCTTTATATATAAATGATGTCACCAATCACCACTAAAAAAAGCCCCAAAGCAAGTCTACTTAAAATTTAGAGGTATTTTAATTCCAGATAATGAACTACATTTGATGAGTGTCTACATTTTATTTACTGAAAGGATCAAATTATTTGGCTGAACTTTAAATGCAAAGCCATATTTGATAGCTTGTTTTAAGGGCCTTACCCAGAACAGCATTTAAGCTTTAAAGAACTGTAGGCCCTCTCTAATGTCCTTGGGACTTCAGTTTACAGCATACTGAATTGTTGGCTTAAACACCGATGCTTTTCTGAACTGCAAGCTGAAATCCAAATGTTCCTTTGGGGTCCACATCTCCCTCATGCAATGTATCAGCACTCCTGCTCAAAATCAGCAATACTTCAGTATATATACAGTAGTGAGGGAAAAATTGACCCTTTGTATGACAGTCATGAATCATATTTACTGTAATATGCACTGAAAAATATAGTAAGGTAAAACCTCCATTTTAGGAAGAATCTGAAACACATATCTGAATATTTATTAACATACTAGATCTTTGTATCTTGTGCAAAACCAGCACAGCACTAGTTCACACACAATGTTCAAACTTCACTCTTTTATTATCTAACAGCTGTATGCAATTATATTTCTAACCTGCACTCTTTCATCTGTATACAGCCATCAGGAGACGAGTATCTGGGTGTCATGAGGGAATTGTGGTTTTCTCCTTCTGATACTTTAAAAGCAAATATTTCCCACAGAGAGTAAAATGAAAAGAAAACAAATATTTCTAAACACTTTTAATAGACAAAGCATCTATGCGGCATTTTCTGAATAATTGGCACTGAAAATCCCCGAGTAAGATTTGTATGTGACGTTCCCCCTTTTTGTAATGCAGCAGTGTCAGAGTGTCAAGGTATTCTGTCACATGCTCTGAACTTCCAGAGCTTTCACAGGTTAGAGGGTAGAGAGGCTAATGGTTTCTGATATGGTGTTATTAGAATAGAATGCGATTTTGTTTCTGATTTTTTTCAAACCAGCTCAAACAAAATCCGCATAAACCAAGCAGTTTATACCTTAAACAACTCACTTCTTTTGAGATGTTTTGACAAGATTGGCTAGCTTTTTAATTTTTAAAAAAATACCGGCATTAATATGACAATCTAGCCACTGTCTTCCTCTTACCATTTCCTGGAGTCATGATTAGTTTTCATTTATTTCATTTAATTACTGAACCACAGGGATTAAAGGGGATACTGTCAACAATACAGCTGTGTGTTGGTCTGGGCCCTCTCAGAATGTCTCAATTTCTGTGCAAAAATCCCAAGTGACAGAGACTCTTTCACCTTCTCTCAGAGTCTCTGCCAGTGAGTCCTTATCATCACCTTTAGAAAATGCATTTTATCTGTAGTTTGGTTTTATACAGCTTTCAACTCTCAAACATGGGATTGGTAATCCTTCAGTCTCTTAAAGGACTTCTGTTTTGTTCTTTGAAGATCAGCCTGTGGAACTGACATACTATCATCTACTGTGTCAATAAGGCTTTTATTTTGACATCGTTTTTCATCTAACATGAAAATTTTCCTTACATTTATATCGTCACATAAATACCTGCCAGTGATAAAGAGAAATGGTGGCTTGATCACAGCTAGTAAAACTCTACTTGGGGAAAATACTTTTATAGCAAAGCTTTTTTTAATCTAAAAAGCAGAAGACACAACAAGATCCAGAGATGAATATTGAAATTATGTAAACTAATTTCAGGCTAGAAATAGTGAAGATAATTTACCACTAAGACAATTAATAAAAACACATGATGAATTTTTCAGTCCTTGAGATCAAGACTGAATGCCTACTTCAACACATGGAAGTTCACTTCCTTAAACTATGAGCTTGAAACAGGAATGATTGGATGGATCTGTTCCTGTGGTGTCATGGAAGGAAGGTCAATAAACAAGCCAGCCTCTTTTGATCTCCAATCGTTCAAAGAAAAGAACTACAATAAAAGAGGATAAAAATGGATTACAATGTAACCTACAAATAACCCCGTCACAATTTTAATTTGTCAAGTTTGTTTTTTCTTTTCCCAACGAACAGGTATCTTTAGTCATAACATGGTCAAAGAGGGAAACAAACAACATCGTTTTATGGTACAATTCATTTTGAGTTGTATTGTTAAATTACATAGGTCTGGATAGTTACTGGTAATCCCATATGGCTGTTACTGCAGCTGCAATATTGACTTTATTTTTTTTTACACCAGTAAGGATGAAAGCTTAAAAATACAAAACATTAAATACCAGTTTAGGCTGGAGAACACCCCACTGTCAGCTCTGTGAGGGAGATTTTGTCCCAGTTTTGGGAAGGATAGTGGAAGAAAGGAGATGGGGAAAAGCTCTTTAGAATATTTCTCTTTGATAGCTGCTTTTTGTAGAATTACTTAAAGTGTACGTGCTACTGAATCAAAGAAGGATTCTAGAAATCCACAGGAACTTATTTTTAAATCTGATGGGCTTTCTTGGGAGAAGAAACAGTCTAGTTATTTCTACATAATTCTGTCAATTTATATTTATTTAGGCCCTTTTCAGTTCCTTTCACTAAAGGAACCTCAGGAAGAGCTGCCATCCAGTGCTGCTGAGGTCTATGGCTCTCAGAAAAGAAAGTTTGTTTTGACGTCTGAGGGTAGAGAGACCACAGTGCTGCTGTAGCTTCTACATGTTGCTAACATACATCCTCTGACAGCTCACGGGAGTGTGAGGTCCTAAGCTACACTCTACAGAACATCAAAACAGAATATCTGGATCATGTATGACAGATCTACAGATTAATTCCTGTTACAAATTTCAATTTGATTGAACCATTAACCTTCTGAAACCTTCTCCCATTTCTACCCATGCAAGCATGAGAAGGGTGTCATTAGCCACCTGATTTTGTACTGGTTTCCATTACTGTTCCTTAAAGGTTTCATATGGTATGACTGAATGGAGAGAGGCATCCAAGATTGGCACGTGGTCCTGCGTGAAACAGAGGAGAGGAACAAATCTTAACATTCCACCCCACAGACTAGGTTTTACAGAGACTATCCAGCTTTTATCATCTCCAGAAGAGAGTTATAGTCTTGTGAAAAACTATGTCAAAATGTATTATATATGGAAGTAACTTTTACCTTTAAAGGCAAATTTAAAATTATATATGCACTGGGGAAACTAATGTGGAAAGAACCCATTTACTGAAGCAATATTTGATCATGAACCTTGAGTTTTACATTCTGCTGATATCCAGCATCAGCCAGGCGAGAAAGCACATCTTTAAATTACTAAAATAGCCAAAACCCAATAACTTGTTTAAAAGGACCAATATCTCCAGTCTATTCTCTCGCTTTGGACCTCTTGTGTTAACTTGATGTGATAAACTGGGGTGGGACGTTGTTGCCTGGAACAAAGAGTGCAGGTCCTTATGCAGTGATTCATCTCACCTATTTATTATGAAACAATTTAAAGAAAAGATCACCGAACTCTGTGTGTCATCTATCTCAGTTCACATCTCAAGAGGAATAATTACTGGTTCATGTTTATCCCTCCTTCATGTGATAAAAAAACTCCAGGGAAGATCAAAGATTCAGGCAGGAATTCTTCTCTGAATGAAAAATCTAATTTTATAAACACAGAAGAAAAGATATTACGTAAAAACTCTGATATTATACTGACATTAAAAATTCCCCAAAACATAGAATTTATTGCATAATTATGCCTAAATGAAAGGGATTTTCGAAAGAATTCCTTCCCTAGTGATAGTAAACTCACAGTTAACAGTTATGAGGACCATTACTTATGGCAACATGAAAAGAATATTCTTGAAGAGTCTGTTTCTCCCATCCCTCTGATCAGTCCTCTCCAAATGTAACACTTGATTTCACAGGTAAAACTAGTTTAAAGTTTTTAAAGTTTTCAAGACTTTTTAATTTTTGAAGATTTTCAGAAGAATAGGAAACTTTCAAAAAGTTGTAAACTTTTCTTGCAAACTGATCTTACATTACTATGAGTTCACTTTAGTTTTATATACTCAGAAGTTTTCTAGGCACTTGGAATAACAGTTTTTGAAATCACAGTAATAAATATTGAATGAGAAAATATTGAG
>VZTV01008410.1:0-25988 GCA_013400875.1 Anhinga rufa
AACACCTTAGCCTAGCCACGCTCTCTCAAAGTTTATCACCAAGTCAACAAGCTCAGCTTGATTTTAGCCAACTGAGCTGTAATATAGCCTTCTCTTCAGACTTCAGATTGGTTAGTCTAACATGCTAAAAATTACTTTGTCTTCAGTGCTTTTAGATGGGACAACTTGGATCTGAGCTAGTGATTAATTATTAGATCTTGTAATCCTAGCCAAGGCAAATCCAAAGGGTAAGAGAACATTTTCTCAGATGAACAAATGCCAGCCAACCCAATGCTTATCCAAGTACTCAAACACACTGGAAGTTTCAGTTGCTCTACAACGGGCTTTCTAGAATTTCACAATTGGCTTTCACCAGCTATTTTCTTGACACTTTCACCTTATGCCTTCAGAGCTCTGAAGTAATTTAAGGCTTTTCTTCTTCTACAGGTTTGGACATTTACTGTTACTCACTGGGTAATGAATACAGCAAATAACACTTGCTTACTTTTTTAAAGTATCTCCTCTGAGATTTTTTTCTTTTGCTGCATTCCTTTTCCACCAGATTGAAACGAACAATTTCTGTTAACAATTGCAATTGTTAACAATCTGGAATTTAGAGTCCAAAAGCAACATCATATTGTTAAAAATGTTAATAGAGAAAGTTGATTGCAAACTTAGCTTGCAATCTATATACTGGAATTAATTCAACCACCCACTTCCAATGCATTGAATTCTTTGACAGGCTGATTACATCTCAGTTTTTCTTAAAGTAAACAGAACTATATGCTCCATCACTAAAATAATTAGCAGAAGAGGTAACAGTTCAGATTGAAATAATCTCCTGTTCCTAAATTGAAATATCTGTTATCTGCACCAGACATACCATGGTAACTAAAATTACTGCACTGTAAGAGATCATGTGTACCAGGACACAAACGGACCTGGAATCGTAAGCTTCCTAATTTTGTACATGTAAATTAATAGCTGGAAGATTAAGCAACAGAGCGCAAACGGCCTTTAAACTTCTAAACAAGAGTACACGACAATAGTCCCACAACTACTATCCAGTCTGAATGTTACTGATCACTTCTCCCACAATAAGCCAAGTTGGTATTAGTCAGCTCAGAGTAACAAGGCACCAAAATTAAATATAGGATTTTTCTGTGGCTGTTGTGTGAAGCAAAACAATGGTGAGTCATTTGAAGGCTGCCCAGCGTTTGTATTACCTGAGTAACAGACTCCTGTGTTAAGTTTAAAGGTACCAAGGATCTCACACCTCGGACTTCCAAGAAATCAAATGTATAAGCAAGAACACCGTCATTTTCTAGAAAGTATCAAAAAAGTGGTGGGTGCAAAGAACTATTTCTTGAAGTAAGAACAGAAGGTCAGATTCATATGGGAAGAAATTAAGTCTTTACAGTGACAGGATACGAGTCCAATGCTCATAATTTTTCTGTCATTTTAAAATATAGGAAACTGTTCCATAGAAGTGTGTATAGGATTAAATAAACATGTAGAGAAGTAGAAAAAGCATGGCACAGTTTTCAGGTACGATACAATAACTCCTGAAGTTAAACAGTCAGAAATCTGGTAAATGCATTTGATCTTTGTTACACTGAAAATACAGGGAGAACAATGAAGTTTCTTCAGATAAGCACCTTCTGGCAGGGAAGCTCTGAACAGTTCTTCACCATTGAAGGGTAATAAATATCAAAGCTTCTTTTTTACTGTGTACAAAAATACTGGTAGCTGCTGTATGTTGCATCACTGATTGTATTCAGCATTTGAGTTCAAAACCCCAAGCTATTATGTTACTCAGCTGGGAGAGCATCGTCACTGCATATTACAAAATGCTGCCCGCTACTATAAACAAGCAAGAATCCAGGTTCTCAACTCCTAAATTTGAGCACAAGGTTTTTTTGTTTGTATCATGTCTGTTCCCTTAGCCTCTAGGCAATACTCTCATGCACTTGGGAGCAAAAAAATACTGATTCAGTTTAGCCAATAGCTACCTGGGATCTTGCAACTTCTCCCTTTGGAAAATGCTATCCTGATAAGCAGTACAATGTTAACATGAAGCACAGGGTATGGGAGATAAATTTCAACATATTCACTGTATAACTTCACGGCACACAAACCCATACTTCCATAAAGACTATGCTTCTGTATGTGAAGAGTACATACTAGTTGAGCCATTTACAGACAGTAAGTTAATCCATAACATTTAGGTGGCAAAAATATAAGATTTTGCTTGACTGAAGCCACCCCTATTTAGAGAAAAGGATGCTTCAAAATTACCTTGAAGTTGATTCTGTAGCTTCTTTTTTTCAGGATCCTCTGACTCCCCTTCCCCATCACTGTCATTCCTGATTTGGAAACAAGAAAAAGTCTTGAAATACAATAAAAGAGACTGCTGTCTTAGGATAAAAATCAGAATGCCAAAAGCAGAAAAAACACCAGTCTGAGGAATGAAAGAAACCTTGAGATGCTTTCAGATCTCTACAAGTTTACAACATCGTACTCCTGCTTTTCTATACCACATTCTTTCTAATTCGCTCTCCTCACCATTTCAGCTTCCTCTTATGGGTCTGAGGCCTCTTAGCACACTTCTACATGCTTTGAGCCAGCCTGTCAGAAACAAAAGCCTTTGTATTGAGCAACATGGAAGCACTAAAATGGTTTATTTGTAGACATTGGCACTTATCCCCTATCTGGAATTGCAGCAGGTCTTGGTCAATTCCATCTAGAACTATAAACTCTACACCCTTGTCTTGTCAAAGCAAAGGAAACTCGAAGTTAAAGAAGGAAAAAAAGAGACTAGATAGTGAACAAGTGACCTCCTGGAGTGGAGGTCATGAAAATACATGTAGTCTCTGTGATATTACCAACTTCTTCTATTATAAATGAGCAGAACACAGTACAGCTCAAAAAATAAAACTGATGAGATGAGTAGACAATGAAGGAGACTGAAAATCAGGTGAAGTTTCAAGAGACTGTAGCAACTCTACAACAAGAGACTGTAGCAACTTCAAGCAACTCTAGCCGTTCAGGACTGATAAAAAGAGTAATCCCACCAGAAGGTATCTTCCTGAACCCTTTCTCTCTCCTATTCCAATAAAGGCAGTAGCAAATGCAAAAGAGGCTCTGCTTGTTCAGCTCTCCGATATGCAAAACGAAAAACAAATCTAATAAAAGGGAAGCAGTGGAGAGACTAGGCAGCAGCAAGGCATTAGAGTGATTAAGTCCATCTTACAGAACTTCACCCTACATAGAGCTTTGCACCTCTTATCAAGTGTGAGACAGATCAAACTTGGGCCACAGTAATAATCCATCTGAATTTATTTTTTAGTTAGTATTTCCATGCAGAAAAAATTTAAGGGTCATCGGGTTCATTGCCATTAAATCCAATAAGCATGTGTTAGTCTGAAACAGCTTTCATTCTTCAGTGAATTTCCTATGCAACTGTTCGCACATTTTAGTAAACAAGCACAGAAATGCCCATGATGCTAATTCACGTTGTTTTTCTTTTATTAGCCCACTGTATTTCAGCATTAGTAGTTATCTGAAGCATTTAAAAAACACTAGTTAAAATGATCTTTGAAGAGTTGAATTTTAGAATAAGCCGAGTTCAGGAAGTATTTTGCTTTACCTTCTCCAAAAACATACCCTTTTCCATCAGTAGGACCAGACTCTTTAACTGGTTTTGTTGCAGTTTTTTCTCTCTTTTTCAGATATTCTTTCAGCTTTTCTGCTCTGTCCAAGTATTCTGTACATTTCATTCTAATGCTCTGTTTTGCTTTATCACCCTGTGCTTCATCTAAGAGTTTGAAGAGAAACAATGCTTTGTTAACAGCAAAACACAAACGCATCAAACAGAAAACAAGACTCAATCTCTGTCTGCTTTATATCATATCAATATACCTCTCTCAGGGCTCACCACATAACCAGATACTTCAACTACTTACCTTTCCACTATACCATGGAAAGAAATGACAGGAAGGATGTCATCGCCTACTAGAAATCAAATATACACCTGACCAGTGCTTTGGCTTAAAATTTGACTGTAAAGGATTAAGGACAATGGCATTGGAAGCTTTTCTGTCAGCCTTTCAAGCTGCTATACATTGTCTTAACTCCTTTTCTAAAATAGCTCATCAAGAAGCTGCTTGTGCCGAGCCAATTTTTATTTAGAAACACACTTTATTTTTCCATAGCCTGCTAATTAAAAAAGTTGTTCACATCACAAAGAAAAAAAATTACATAAAACATCTGAAAGAGTTAGGTGTGGCTCAACAGCCACACTGTTCTCTTAGTCACTATTACAGTATTTCAAATCAGCAATCAAAATTTAACATGTTAGGTTTTTGTGTTAAGTTTCCAAAAGTACATCAGTATTGTTACAAGCACAGAAAGCGATACTCTGATAAATGCATAGGAAGTGATAAACACAAATTATCCTAAGTGATTATAAAAAAAAAAAGCAGTTTTTTTTCAAATCGTGGAGATCTGTAAGTGCATTTATGTCAGGTGAGCAACCCTAGCCCACTTAGATTAGGGCTCTGTCTACATTAAGAAAGCCCACTCCTTGCATACAAACACTGGACATGACGCAAGGGGTACACAGAAGTGTGAAAAGAAAGGCATAAAATAATAACTATGAGCATATGGAAATGGAAGAAAAATTACAATGTACAAATCCATCTCATACATTTTGTTGGTGAATATGATAAGCAAGACTATGACATTAAGGAGCAAAACACGCCAGCAGAGAGGTTGTAGAAAGGGAAACGGCATGAGTTCAGGAGTAAAAAAAAACGCTCTGTAGATAAAACAATGACTTCTTGTGTAACACGTGGTTTTCAGCACAACAGAAATACAGGGAACCCTGTACTTATTGTCACATTCCTTCATGCGCAGTGGCCAGCCTGAAACATTGTTACAGAAGTCCAGCAAACCCCTGCCTCCCTGTCTTAAAAAATCTAAAAGAAAACAAGTAAGTAGTAATTCAATTTCTTATGAGAACGGAGCAAACACACAACACAGTAAAGCCAAAAGCTGCAAAACATATGACCTCAGTCAAACTACAATTAGCAAGCATAAACTGGTGATGAAAGTAAAAATTTAAATACTGATGTCAACGTAAGAGATCACTCTGGGCAATTTGACTACTAAACTCTACTTAATAATCCAATAAATTACACTTACATTTAACAACATGGAGAAAATACTGCACAGCATGTTGGTACAAGAGGAAGGCTTCCTCATAGTTTCCTGCTTTATCTTCCTGCGCTGCCTTGCTAGCAAGGTCTATTGCTTTCTGTAACACAAGCAAATAATTAAGTGCTGCGCGAGATAGTTTTCCATCACCAAAGAGACATTTTAAGCTGTTGCTCTGACTGTTTTTTGACAGCCAGGTTTTCTGCTTTTCGACATCTATCCCAAAAAGTTGAAGGCAATTGATTCCAAGTCTTAGGTGGTGCTTTGTACATGACACAGTATTTCCATCCTTTTATGAACAGTGGTTAACAAACGGCTGAAATTGACATGCCGTTTTCCTTATCAATCTCTTGCATTTATTATGGAAAGATTTGGAAATCCATTCTAAGTTTTTCACTGTAGACCCAGACACTTTGGACTATGAATTACAACACCAGTAAACCCTGTCAACAGCAGAGTCAATACAGGAAGTACGTGATTGCAATGCACTGAAACTAGCACTATCACTTTTCCAACCCTGTGCTAGGAGACATCTTCGAAGACTGACTCTTTGTTTGCTCCTCTAGAAGGATTTAGGCTCTTGATATCCAAGTGAGAAATTCTAATTACCACTCCAGTAGGGGTGGTGGGAGAAAAATCTCTGCTAGACAGAAAACATATCCAAATCATAAGCATCAAGAAGAGTTCTAGCAGAAGTTATGGATGGATTTTTAATTTGCTTGCTGAGTAGTTTCAAATAAAACTGACTGTGATCTAAGCCATCATGTTGCATACACTGGCCTGTAGATTTTGTATCACTATTATTCCTTTGCTCTTAAGTGCTTATTACCTTTTATTGCACTTTGCTTCTTGGAATGCCTATACCGTTTCAGGACAATTAAAACTGTCAGTTTGGAAGACTAATTCATGTAAGTTTAAAAAAAGGTGGTTAGCCAGAATTAACTGACACTAACTAAATCTTGTATAGCCCCACACATATTTCTTCACATTCAGACTACTTCTTTTCCTAAACAGTATGCTCAGGATGATTACGGGAATGTCAGGGAGCAAGCTTCAACTGCAGCAAGGAGTTTTCATTAGACATTCCAGTACAGATACTCTTGCCACTATCTGGACACTCTGATGTGTTTCAGGCAAAACAAAGCTAGTGAACAGTAGCCATGAGAGAAGGAACAGCAAAATCTCTCATTCTGCTGCTTTGTGTTGCTGTCTTGGAAGCAAAGATCATCTCATCAGATCTACCTGAAATAAAAAAGTAATTTATTTAAAAACAATGATCCAATAAAGCAGCCACTATAGCTCTGTTGCGGCAAGTGTTGGGACACTGTAAGCATCTGTTTTTTAGAACAGAACTTCGTCTTTTCTTTCTGGAGAAGACATGAGCTGATAAGCAGTTTACTATGTACGAATGGGCAGTCTCCTCCTTACTGCTCACTTTATGCTGGCTCTGTTAAGCCTCTCTATGCACCATTCAAATCCAGCAAAAGTGCAAAAATTAACCAAAACATGAAGTTACTTTCTTCTTAAAGTTCTTAAGTCCCTTTAGTGACAAATTACCACAGAACAGTCCAATGATTCCTGGATACAGTACAATAAAGACAGTGATAGATGGGACACTAAGTCCAAAGAATAAATGGCAAAGACCACCTACTAAAACATAACTGTGAGAAAACAGGGCATGTTGCAGCCCTGCTCCTCTGAAACAGAAAAAAAGTCTACATCATGTATTGACTGGTTTTGGTATACTGTTTTCGTAAATACCAAGAGAACTATTACATGGGTATTAGATGCTCAACTCTAGTACGTCATTACATCAGCAGGCATCGTAGCCTGCTCCTGCGATGAAGAACACTGCTATCAAACAGGAAATAATTTATTAGAAAATTGTATGAGCCAGAGCATACATGACCAGTTCTAACTATCCATGAGGCACAAACTGTATTTGTCAGGCTATGGTTTGATAGTTTGATGAACAACACCCTCAGAAAGAACGTTGGCTTAAACAGGTTTCATTCTCCTTCTTATTCTAGACCCTGTGATACCTTCCCCAACTTTGCCAGTGTAAGAGTTACATGGCCATAATGAGCTTACAGAGACGATCGTGGCTCAACAGCCAAAGAGAAAACGACTATTTTTAACACAGATGACTTCTGGATCTCTTTTGCCAACCAGCGGCAGAACCGACTATACTGTCCCAACTGCGGGTTAACACAATTAGAAGAACAGAATGGGCAAGGATTTCCTACAGCCTTATAAGAAAGCGAGGCCAAACTCTGTGCCTAGACCACAAGAGGCAAGAGCGCTTCCCAGGTGGGCGCCAGGCCCCGCTGCTCCGCCAGGCCCCCCTGCCCTGCCCCGCCCTGCCCAGGGGCGCCCGCCGCCGCGCCGGCCGGGGCAGACGGGGGNGCCGGCTTCCGCACCCCGAACGCCGACCGACCCGCTTCCGCTTCCGCTTCCGGGCACCGCCCCGCGCGCCTGCCCTGACGCCACGCCATGCGCCGCCGCGCAGGGCGCTCTGCGCATGCGTGCCTTTGTCCCGGGCCTGTGGGGCTGCCGGGCTGCGGCTCGGCGCTTGCAGCGCTCCTCAGAAGTGCTACACGGTCCTTGCCAGGGTTTGGAGAAAAACTACTTTCTCCCCCCCTCTCCCCCACCAAGTGTAAGACATTTTCTCACACCTCTGCCCTCTCCCAGGGTTTGGTTGCCTCCAGCAGCACCGGCTTCTGCGTAACCTGATGGGAGTGCCCGACACTTTAATTCGCAGAACCAGCTCTTAATAAATTTGGACGCAGTCATGAGCTGTCAAGTGTTACTCACCTGTGGGTTAGTAATAAAACTCGGGTACTGTGCAATGGCTGCACAGTGTGAAGGTGGAAGTGACTCAGAACGCCTGGCTAATTATAAACCAGTCTTGTAAAGTTAACTTGTTCTATGGATTTATGGACGTCTCCTAAATTAGCGCCATATCCTTCCCTGTGCTACTGTAATTCCTTAAGGGCAAAAAGGAGCATCTGGGAAACTTCACTAGATCCCAACTACCTCCAAGTAACCACAATGCAAGTTTGACTCAGTAATTTCAGTGTCACTTTACAATTTCGTTTTGCAATAACATAGTTCACTGAACCTTTTTGATACTGTCAGTAAGCTGCCTGTTCTGGGCAGAGGGTAAGAAGCACACCCACAGTCACCCCTACACCTGGGAAGGTTGTGGTAATCTCTTCCTCAAGACATCTAGTTGGCAGTTTATTTTGGTGAGTGTCCTCATATATCCACCTGCTGGAGGCTTTGGTCGATTTTTAGGCAAGCTCAGGAAGAGCTGTTCTCCTTGGCTTGATTTCAAATGTGAAAAAAGATGTGCCAAAAATTAAGTCGTGTAATCAGGCTTTGGGAAATGAGGTGGTAAAGAGAGATGGTGGAGAAAGTGCAGTTTATGGAGTTTGTCACAAAAGACAACTGAAATTGGACAAGTGATGGGAGAGCTGATGATTTCTAAAGGAATGTTATAGCTGTGTTGTCATCAGGATCCAAGCATGGCATCGATGGTGTGAAGTGCTCAAGAAAACTCTGTGGGTTAAATCACATATATCTATTTCTTTCTTATTGCATCTTCAAAGCATGAGGCAAAAACATCCTTTTTACCCTTTCACTGTTGATTATGCCATGATGGGGCCTTTGGTCTACTTTTAACATCTTTTTTATTTAAAACACAATGCTTCCTTGGGGATGTAATTTCCCTTCTGTCTTTACCTTCTCATTCTGATTAGTGTAACAGAGTATTCTCAGATATGTTCCTGTCACTGATATTTCTGGCTGTGTCATCTGTTCCTATGATTTTCAAATCTGTAATGTTATAATTAGCTTTTAGACCTAGGTCTAAAACAATAGGTACATCACAGACATGTAAGTAGTAAATGCATCTCCAGTTACACTGAACCGTCTTCTGAAACTTCAGAAAAAGCAGCTGGTTTCTGCAAATGTGAATGAGATTTAAAAAAAAAAATCAGAAAAGGCACCTGTGTCTCTACAGATAACAGGCTAAATCTTTTACTCCTTACTTAAGTCTTACTCATACAGTATTCCTACTATAATTTGACTTTGCAGCTAGTTTTGCCTGAGGAAAGACTGGCTGAATGCTGAGTAATGACATCAAGATTAATTCCTGAGAAGCTAATGAAGTGTCACATCAAGGGTATTACTTCAATCTGAGGGACAAGTACAGTCACATTATCTAATACGTCCCAGTGCTGAAGTTCCTGCGTTACTATATTCCAAGAGTCCATATCATAATGATTTCACTACAACTAAGTGTAGTGAAAATAAAACGTATTAAAGATGTTAACATAGGTACCTATTGGCCTTGGCTAAGGCCATCTCCTAGTTGCTTGGGGCATAGTTAATCACATTGCTATGACGTTAGGTGTCACAGGCACACATGATCTCCCGTCTTTTTTAAGGCTGAGTAAGCTGTTGTGGAGAACATTTCCTGCTACCATCTCTTGGTATGGCAGAAAGGGGTCCATGCTGCACCTTGCGTGAACACCTTAGGCCAAGAATAGATGGATAGGTCAATAAAAGAAGTCATGTCTGCAGCACAGCCAGGCCTCATATCTGTGATTCTTCTCCACCGTGACAGCTGAGAGGTAGCTAGAGATGACTAATATTAGTACCAGAGGAGACTTCAATATTAACTAGATTACAGGGAATCTCATAAATGCTTATAAGTATCTGAAGGGTGGGTGTCAAGAGGATGGGGCTGGACTCTTCTCAGTGGTGCCCGATGCCAGGCCAAGGGGCAATGGGCACAAGTTGGAACACAGGAAGTTCCACCAAATTTGAGGAAAAACTTCTTTCCTGTGAGGGTGACAGAGCAGTGGAACAGGCTGCTCAGAGAGGTTGTGGAGTCTCCTTCCCTGGAGACATTCAAACCCTGCCTGGACGTGGTCCTGTGCCCCCTGCTCTAGGTGTGCTGGCTCACGCAGGAGGGTTGGACACTATGATCTCTGGAGGTCCCTTCCAACCCCTACCATTCTATGATTCTGTTATTATGTGACATGAGAGCCATGCAGTTACGAGAAGTCACTGCCTTAGAGAACTTAACAGTGCAGATAGACAAGGCAGAGAAGAAAGGTAGGAAAATATAACCTGTATTTTTCTATGTTTTTCTACCTGACAAAATGATGCAGAAAGATCTGTCTGACCTAGGTAACAAAGGCTGTCAGTAATACAACTGGCAAGTAAAATTCAGGTTGTCCAAATCCCATTACGTTACCTTAATCCAGTTTGGTGTACACACACTGAGCTCATGCACCCAAGACTGGACCTCCAATGCATGTGCCGTGCAGCTGTGCTGAGCATAGGCACTCAGTCTGGCCATGTGGCCTGCAAGCATCCTCCTCTGTGCTGGGAAACATGCTGGGGCAAAAAGCAGGAGCACTGCTGTTCTAAGAGATCCAAGCTATCAGCTGTCCTCGGGAATGTGCCTGCCTGTAACATAGTGCCTTTGGGAGTATTGCTGCTACGGTATCCCCAGGTGGAAGGCTGCCATCCATAACCCCTTTTAATAGCACTGAAACCATGCCATCATTGTGGAGGAGGGCTGTGTCCTAAGAGCCCTTATTTCTAATGCACTCCGGACTCGGTGCAGAGAGGGTGTTGTATAGCTATGGAGTGCAGGAAGAATATAGTTAAAGCTGTGTTCAGTACCAGAAAGACTGAAGCCAAAATAAAGCCATGTTACATCTATGGCACTAGAGGCAAGGGTGAGCTTCAGGGCGAGACTTGAAGGACTGGGTTTTGAGGAGTAAGTGGTCTTCAGAGTCTGTATCCCATCCTATGGCCTGAGGTGTCAAAGCAAGCATCTCCACAACAAGTCAGGGATCCTTTTCTCAGAGCTCTTGGTCTTTGCATCCCTTTCTTCAGCAGCTGCAGCAGCAACTGAAGGAAAATAGAGCCCTGAAGGAAAATAGAGCCAGAGCCTTCCCGCTTTGATGTGTTCCCTTCCCACCTTTCCCTGTGTCTGTGGAGGTAAATGCAGTGAGTGCTCTCTTGTCCAACCCTCTGCCTCTCCAGGCAGAGGCTCCCCTGGACAAACCCAGCCCTTCTAGGAGAGCCTGCAGGCTTGGAACAGGTGCAGGGGAGGGAGAATTGGCCTTTGGGCAGTGATTTCCTCCATGCCCAGCTTTTCCCCCACCTGAGTGTCGCTGGCCATACATCATAGCCATGTGCCACCTGTCCCTTCCTGCACACCAGACCCGGTGGTTCGCAGCTGGGACAACCCACTGCTGCTGCCACCAGCCACTGGTTTTAGATTTTGTTCCATGGGTATGATCAGTTCTTGAGCATATCTGAGCTGAGGTGACTCCTCGGGTGGGTCAGGGCACGGCCATGGCCCATCCCACCACCCCAGCCAGGAGCAGAGCAGCTGGGAGCACCGGGGCAACCCCAGCCCTGAGCATTGGGCACCTCCCTAGGGACGAGCCGAGGCTGGGATGGGACATGGGCCCATGGGTGGGGGTCAGGGTCAGCCCCTGTGAGGGGAAGCAGGTTCAGACACAGCCCTGGCATGGCTGGGCAGGGCTGTGGGGTCACAGGTTGTTGAGAAGAATCCAGTTTAAACCAAGTTTGGAGGATGGATCATCTACTTCTGCAAAACTGGCATTCAAAAACTAACATTTCCTCTTCCATCTCCTGCTTTTACAGTCTGAGTTGAGAGAACATGAAGCCTGCTGGTAGGCCTTCGTCTTGCTCATCCATTTCACAGAGAAGACATTCAAAGTATGTGGTAGATTGTGGCAATATATTTTCTGGCATAGTGGCTCTGCTGAGAAGGCCCTGGGAGTGCTGGTGGACAGCAAGTGACCCTGAGCCAGCGCTGTGCCCTCGGGGCCAAGAAGGCCAATGGTATCCTGGGCTGCATTAAAAGGAGTGGCCAGCAGGTCGAGGGAGGTCATCCTGCCCCTCTACTCTGCCCTGGTGAGGGCCCATTTGGAGTGCTGTGTCCAGTTCTGGGCACCCCAGTTTAAGAATGACAGAGAGCTGCTTGAGCAAGTCCAGCGGAGAGCTACAAAGATGATCAGGGGACTGGAGCATCTCCGTTATGAGGAAAGGCTGAGAGACCTGGGTTTGTTCTGCCTGGAGAAGAGAAGACTGAGGGGGGATCTCATCAATGCTTATAAGTATCTGAAGGGTGGGTGTCAGGAGGATGGGACTGGACTCTTTTCAGTGGTGCCCGATGACAGGCCAAGGGGCAATGGGCACAAGTTGGAACACAGGAAGTTCCACTGAATTTGAGGAAAAACTTCTTTACTGTGAGGGTGACAGAGCAGTGGAACAGGCTGCCCAGAGAGGCTGTGGAGTCTCCTTCCCTGGAGCCATTCACACCCCGCCTGGACGCGGTCCTGTGCCCCCTGCTCTAGGTGTGCCTGCTCACGCAGGGGGGTTGGACAAGATGATCTCTGGAGGTCCCTTCCAACCCCTACCATTCTGTGATTCTGCGATAGTATAGTAATTGGTCTGGTTTTGCCTCCCTGGAAAAGATGATTTTAATTTGTACCTTTTGAGCTAAACTCTTTGGATTTCTGAGTTATGTTAATTTTCACTCTACTTCTGGTTTAGTTTTTAAACTTGGGAAATGAAATACGTAAATGCTTGAAGAGCCACTATGATTTTGATTCCGGTGTCTGTATGTATGAAATATGTTATCTTCTGGACTAAGTTATTTTATTCTAGGCAATGGAATGACTCCAGATGTATATGCCTGTACTTCATAGTGAGGTTAATCCAGCACATCAGGAAGTAGCCTGAGAAAATGATTGCAGATATAACTGAGGGCACATTTTGAAACTGTTCATTTGATCTTTTGACAAAGCACAGAAATAAAAATGTAGCTCATTTTCTTAAATTGTGAAATATACAGTCCATTACTTATATGTTTTTTGAACAACATTTAGCATAGTGAATTTAAGGACTTCTTTCTACTGTTACATGAGTACCAGCAGAAATTGTCAGGAACAAAATGAAATCTGAAACAATATTTTTCTTAGGTTTGCCTGGGTTGCCTTTAAGGGTAATATTTGCCTTATACAGCGTAAGTCTGGGGACTTCTGAGGCTTTCCTCGTTATGAACTCACCAGACAGGGACACTCATATTTGCATTTGGTATGCAGGCCAAGGACAAACATTTCACCGAGGTCTTCTCTGCATAGCATTTCATATGTTAGGTCTTCCTAACTCATTGAGACTGGATGGAATAAAATCTGTTTGACGATGAATTTATGCACGATTGAGCAGATGTGGCTTCAGGGCTGTATTGGTTGACTCATGATCATTTAAGATATCCAGTTTTGCCAGCTGGAACTGCCAACTCTTATACCCATATATGAGTTCAGGGAGGGATTTTGTGCTATGCATTGTTGAGTTTGGTGTAGCAGCATTTTTCTCTGAAATGTTTTCACAGTCACAGTGTTTAACAGGCTTACAGCCCTACTCATTTCAGAGATTTTATTGTTAAAAACGAATCAAAAAAATGCTCCCCAGCCAATGTTTCTTCAAGTTTAGAATGCTTCAGGTTTGGACTGTGCACTTTGGATTGCTTCACGTTGCCTTCATTTAAGATTTTGATGACCCGTAGAATCTTTGGAACAACTCCTAAGGATATTGTAGACACTGTCATCACCTGGGGGTCTTTTTTAATCACTGCCAGATTTTTCCAAAATATATGCTGTAATCCAAAGAGATGTCATGGGTCTCATAAAATTGGTAGATCAGGTTCTACAGCCTGTGTTATGCAAGGGTTCAGCCAGCTGGTTGTCACAGTTTGTGTCTCACTGTCTTAAAAAGACACAAATCTGTGAGGTGACCCAGATTTTCTTTCCGGGAATCTGCTCTCCTGTGCAATAGAAAGCCTGTAGTGTTTACTGTTGCCAGAGTACCAGAAATCTAAGTTGTGTTAGGCAATGAGAAGCAGAAAAGCAGTTCCACTCCACTAGGTACTTTAAAAAGTATTACCAGACTCCTCTACACAGATGACAGGGGAATAACTTTTGCCATTCCAATATACATATATAACTGAATATAACTGAATTTAGCTGCTGCAAAGCAGAGAGTCACACTGCATGGTTAAGTTTTAAAAGTGATATGCTACCTCTGATGCTTCCAGCAGACTTTATTCTCATGCTAAATTCAAAGTGGTTTTTGCCTGTGTGACTGTAGAGAGCAGTGTTTCTAACATTACTGACTGACTTGCAGTCTGAATGAGTAAAGAGATAAAGGGGAAGAGAACTGGTCTGGGACTAGACCGTGCTGCAGCTCCTTCAAGTAATTTTTTTTTCTGAATGGTGGTTTGTCTTGTCATTTTCTTCAAAATGGTGTTTTAAGAAGTAAGGGTCTAAACATGCCCTCTGCTTCAGAACTGCAGAAGGCTAAATACAGAAGAACTCCCGTGGTTCTTTAATTCATGGGAGGGTAGGAAGAAATGGGGCCATCCAAGGTGTCTTCCAACCAATAAGTTCCCTCTTTCCACAGTACAGAAGATGCAATGGTGGTGCAATGGGATGAGCACCGCAGTGGTAAAACACTTGCCGTTGCACCTCTCACTTATGCAGGCTCAGGGGAGGACAACGAAGTCCCACAACCACCAAAGGCCAGCAGCTGTACTAGGAATAGCAGGCTGTGCAGCTACTGCAGTGTAGTCTGTACTAAATTTCTGGGCTAGTATTTCCCTCCTAGATCCCTCTTTATTAATCCCAAAGCCTTTTAATTAGGTCTTGTATGGAAAGGAGCAGAAACTGGATAGAGAAGTCATTTAACTTTCTCTTCATCCAAGCCACTTTTAGCAGAATAATTTTCATCTTAAGCAGGAAGCTCTTTGAAGCAGGCTATTATTCTACCATAAGCTGTCTGTAATCCTTCCACATGTACAACACTTTCTCCACACCTTTCAATACAATTCTCACTGACAAGCCTGTTGCCCTATTTTACCCAAAACCCAATGAAGTTGTCAGCCACCTTCGCACTGGGCTTTGAATCTTGACTTTAGATAGAGAGATGGATAGGTATTTGCATTGCCACAAGTTGCTATAGACCTAATTACCTCTTTATGTCCTAATCCTGTTATATAAATATTAATGTTATTGTGCAAATAAGTTTGTTAGCTTGCTGGAGTATGCATGCAGTGTCCTCTGAAGTTTCCCCATAAGAGCTTAATGGGACCATTAAATCTCAGAAGGACTGAAGAAAACTACTTCTCAGTAGGTTACCTATCGCCTGGGTAAATGTAACTGGGCAAGTGAAAAGGAAGCATTCTATTATCAAGTCCTAGCACTTTCTTTTGTAAAATATAGAACCATTTTTTATTATTTACAACTTTTTTATACTTTTCATATTATGGGCTAATATATTATTTTCTATGTGTTTTGCAATGCAAGTCTAGTGGTCCTGAGTTAGTGGTGGTATGAGCTGAATCACCTGCTGAGTATGGGAATAGCTCCCTTGCTTGCATAGGCACTAATCAGTTTACATTAGCTTTTAATGGTTTTGGACCATTATTTGTAGATTTGGAGGTCAAGATAGGTTTGCAGGTATAACTTCCATAATTTACTGATCATACAGACAATGTGCAGGGTGTGTTCCTTCAAGTAGTGCATAAGAATGCACACCGCGATTTGGTTGCCTTTAACAGATCTGCCAAATACCAACTGGCAAGAATTAACATGTTCGCACCTCAGCTTAGCTGCATTCAGGGATCAACAAAGGCCTTCACTCCATCCTCTGCTGAAAATGCACAACAGCCTGTGAAGGCACGCCCATTTCCAGTGAGATCTTCACCAAATACTGATTCTAAGCTTTTCTTTTCCTTTAATACGCATACATTCAGGCTGTGAAACTGCACTAAGCAACTCTGGGAAAGTGTGTGCCTTCACCCACGTTAATCACACAGACACATAACTACTTGGATTACAGAAGAAAGTGACTCATCTGCTGATGACAATGAATGAAAGAAAGAGGGGGAAAAATCCCTGATTCTCATACCACCTTCCTCTGTGCATTATAAGGAGACACTTAAGGGATTAATGAAAACACAGAGCTGGAAGGGAAGCTGTGTGTCAGAGTCCAGGTCTGCTACGGTGGGCAGTGAAGGTGGTGTAATCCCTTCCAGAAACTGCTGAAGCTCTGAGTTAAAGCTAGTTTGGTGTCTGAGGGAGAGGGCTGCTTGGTTGCTTTACTCGTCTTAGGAAAAGTACTTCTGCTAATTTACCTTATGTCAATGTGATCTCCTCTCTCTTTAGAGTTTCCGCATTGGTCTAGTCATAGGAGCAATCCTGTCCCTATACAGATTTTATTTTGCTAGGTGAAGGAGGGTAATTCTAAAATTACTCCTGCACTCAGTTAGGAACTTACCGATGGATCATTATGCTGCCAATAATTCACTAGTTGAGGACCTCCACAGATCTATAACCAAGCACAATAAATTGTGGATATGTAGAGAAAGCATCCTCAGTACCAGTACTCCCATGGTAAGGTGGTTTCAATAAGGTGAATCCATTCACCTAAACGATACTAGGGAGTAGCACTTCAAAGATTTGAAAATATCACTAAATGGAAAAAAATGACTGAGAAAAGATGACAAATGTGTTTGCCTTTTTTCTGGGACAGCTGTAAGGCAGGTGATTTCGAGTCATAGTTCCCGCCTGGCAAAGGAAGCTGGTGCAGTAACTGCGGGCATCCGTGACAAAGGAAAAGAATATTATCTGTGTCCCCATGAGATGGCACCCTGAACCAGCAGTGCATACAGGGATCGGTTCAAAATGTTTTCTTCCTGAAAGGAATGGATCACAGATGCTTTAGTGAGAAGTAATTAATCCAAAGCATTGTCTCTCTGCTTTTGTTTCAAGTAAGTAGATCTTAGTCTTTTTATAGTGGGAAAAAAAGATAAAGCTTCAGGATAATGTATCAGGGTTTTTTGTCTCTTTTACATATATGGACTTCCCCTTATATTTTGACTTCCTAATCATATTGTGAGCCTATTTCCACAGGCTTTTCCAAGTAGTCAGTCAAATCTATCTCTTTATTAAGCTGATTTATTTGTATTACACCAAGCATTATGCCTGCTGCTGTTAGGAGCACCGCGATTAGGGAAAATAGTCAGATCCTGAACAACCTAATTCCAGCACATGGGTTCATTCTTTTCCCATTCACCAGATTAAAGGCTTTGTTCTCACTGAAAGCTGCCGGCTGTTTGGTTGCCTCTTTAATTTTTTTCCCGATGAAACGTATACTCTAGTCCAGAACAGCCTCACTAAAAAAAAAAGCCCAACGGTGAGCACACGTAAGTATGAGAAATTAATTTCCTGTCGTTATTAGAAGTAATCACTGGTGAGTAATACTTCTACGTCAGCAGACATGTCTGAAGAAAACTGTATTGCTGCCACACATGTTGAATCAGTGTGTTGCTATGTGACACCATCTTTTATGTGTATCAGTGCAAACGCCTTGGGAAGAAAGGGAAAAAAGAGACAACTTGTTGCTGCTCAGTTTGTGTCTCTCTCAATGGAACCGTAGAATAACACTTTATTATTGTGTTATTTTAATTTCAAATTAACTTGTGGTTTATAACTGTCAGTCTGATCTTTGCTGGCATTTCTTATGAAAATGAAAAATATTTTGGCTATTGCTTATTCCTGTTGCTAAATAGTAATCTAGACCCATGTTATGTGAGGAACATGAGAAGTTCTGCTGTGTGTACCTGCTTACAGACACTGCAGTCTTATCCTTTGACTTTTTCTAATTGTGTTAAAATTGTAGGTCACTGAATCAAAACAAAAGTGTACAAATGACCTCTTATTGTTGGCTTCCTTGCAAGACCCAAAGCTTACTGTGAAGGCTGTAACTCAGAAGACCTTACATGACTGGCAGTGTAGAAAGAACACACCAGTTTGTTCCATTCATTTTTCAGTCCCACTTGTAGATGATTTCCCATGTGGTCTCCAAAGCATGACATCATTAATTGCAGTCAGACATGCACTGAGCATTAGGGAGTTTGGGGGAAGAAAAAACAAAAAGACTACAGTGGACGCTTTGAGTCTCTGAATACTTGAAATAGTTCTCTATGCTGTGTTGAGCAGCAGGAGTATACCCTCCCCCCAAATGAACTCGTTCAAAGAGCAGAGAGGAGGCTGTTTTTCTTTCCTTTCCAGCAACATGTAAGAACAGCGTTCCTAGGAGGTGTTCAGAGGGAGTGGCAAGGAGAGCCGGGGAGCAAGGGCAGAAAGCAAGCTGAGTAACAGGAGAGTCACCTGGCCGGTTGCATCCCTTCTGCAACAAAGCATGTCTAGCTTGCTGGTTCACAGGTGAAGACACACATATGTAACTGCTGGATCCTAGTGTCCAGCAAGGTCTTAGTTTGTGTTTTTCCTTAGGCTATTGAAGGCCTGGAAGAGTGAGGACAAGAGC
This sequence comes from Anhinga rufa, assembly GCA_013400875.1. NCBI lineage: Eukaryota > Metazoa > Chordata > Aves > Suliformes > Anhingidae > Anhinga > Anhinga rufa. The sequence goes on from VZTV01008410.1 coordinate 18,643, forward strand.
TCAGTTATTACTTTGTCAGTAGGCTGTACTTGTCTGTGTTACAAGGCTTCGGACTTTGATATTCAAAGTGTTCCACATCACACACCCATTGTTTCTACCTTATTTATTTACCTTATTTTCTGACATAATATCACAGTAGGAGGTGTCCAGCTCATGGGGGGCTTGAAAATAGTTTTGATTTTTTGATAAGGAAAAATCCTGTTACTGGTTCTATTATTTTTTTAACTTGGTATAGAAATACAGGTCATAATAGGTATGTGTTGAAAATACTTTGAGATTAAACTGAACAAGACTAATTTAGTGAAAAGTAAATGCAGGAGATGGGGAGGTTGGTCAAGTAGTTGTCATTCAGTCAGACTGAGAAAGTGTTCCCGGACTAGAGGAGAACTGCTTCATTTCTTGTGCCTTGCAAACCTCAACTACTTGAGGTTAAGCATCTTCTACTTTTCCACATCTTCCTGCTTGGGCTATAAATAAGACTCAGTCATATGTCAGGAATTCCCATAAATATGAATAAGAAGCTACTGGAAAGTCACAGTTATTTTAACGTTACCTCCAACAGCAAATGAGCCCAAAATATCTGCTCTCAGGGGAAGTAGGACTGCCCTCTGAGCTGCTCAGTTACCAGTGCCAGTGTGGACTTCTTCATCTGAAACATCACAGTTGCAGCAGTGATTATTAGTTTCATGGAACCATGACTAGAAATAATTAAGTTCTCAGCAGTAACTAGGTCAGGCTGAAGGATTCTGTACAGCTACATAGTGACAGACCTCAGCTATCACAGAGCAGTTATCTAGTGGAGGGTAAGTGATGTTTACACACCTCCAGCTTGGCAATGTAGAGTCCTTTCCCTTTTCCACTGTCCAGCCTTTAAAAGAAACTGATGCAAGTACTTATATCTGTATTTCCCACCTATCACTAGCGAGGAAATAAATCTGGTGAGTTGTGCTGCCCCTCTTAAGGCAGTCTGGCTGTTGTCCGCTTCCCTGCAGCTCATCCAGAAGCTCCTGAGCCACTTCACAGTGACCATACTTGGTAGACCTGGGTCTGAGGAAAGTTTGCTCCTGCAGAAATGGCAATGTTTGGCTTTAATAACCTTCAGACATCTGACAGCGAACAGTATTGTGGATTTTCATCAAAATTTCTCTTACAGAAGTCATAATTAGATACATAACAATGATGGCCCAGATGGCACAGTTTAGCCAACTGGCCTGTATCTTATTTTAATTACTTAAACATATCCACACCCTGTCTTTGTTATGAATTCACTTATGGCAAAGCATACAAATTTTAAATTTGCTGTCTCGTAATGATTGAAGGTCAACCCCATCTGCATCATAGCAGAAAGTAAAATATCATTTCCTTTCGGTAATAAAAGCTTAGGAGTCTTTTGAAAGGAAACATGGGTAGGACCTGATCAGGATGCTGTGGCATGGTGTGATTTATGCTCAAAGCAACACAGGAACGTGCTGTTCAGAGGAGATAACAGCTCCCCAATTCCCACTGTCACCAAGGAGGCATTGTGTCAGTGAAAACACATCCTTTGCTTTACTAGCCCTTTCATTTGGGCAGGTAGGCTTGCCAGCCCTGCAAACCTGAAAGCAAACTCAGTTATCTTGCGTATACCTTTTGTAGCCTGAAAGTATGCAGGGCCACCTAGGGTTAGCAAGGTGTGCACCTGAGCTGTGCCTGTGGTGTGGCACACCCTTTGCTCGTGGGGACTGAGGTGTAGCCGTGGCCTCCCAGGGAGTACTTGCTGGTGTTCCCCACTGCGGGTGGCTCAGCTGCCCGACCAGGGAATGGTGTGGAGCAGGGGTGGGCCACCTCTTCCATGCTAAGGGCTGCGTTCATCTTCTAAATAAAAATAGACCTGGTGGGCTGCACCATCACCTCTCCCTCTCATGTTCATCAGTAGTAATGTGGACAGTATGACATGAACCCAGTGGTCCCTGTCCTGGAGGTGAAGGGATGGGACTTTCTGTTCCCTGCCCACCCCCGGGGACAGCTAGCAGCAGGGAAGGCTGCTCCACTGCAGAGGACCTGGCTGCCTGTGGGCAGAAGCTCTTGCTTTACAGCAACTAGAAAGGCAGATATTTTTTCCTTGAGTGTTAACTCCAGTCTGGCCTTGGGCTTTTAAGGCAACCAAGTACACACATATGCCCCTTACAAAGACAGAGTTAAGACCCTGCATATACAGATGTATATACATATGTAACATGCATAACATGCATATACAGATGTAAAGTGCCCAGCCACACGTGCCCCCACGTTTTGGTTGTCTTCCTGGGCATCTTTTTCACAATTAAAATTTTTCTGCAAATAGCAGCAATTCCAATGTAACTTGGAGTACTGGTTTTGCTCAGAAGGTCTTTTTATTGCCCATCCACTCCTGTATTCTCTGCTTCGTAGTCTTCGTTCATTCTTGTCTGGTGCCTTTTGTACTGTGCTTGCTGAAGGCAACGCACAAAGCTGCTCTTTCCTGCCAGAGCTTGTTGTTGTCTTTAGTAGCTGGGCAGGCAAAGACAACTCTGGTGTGAATCATTTTGCTCCTCCAATGTAGGAGTTGCCATGAAGAATGATTAAGGGAGAAAAAAAAAAAAAAGAAAGCGAGAGTGAGAGGGAGTGTGTGTGTGCACAAATTAAGGTTGGGAAAGTGGGAGTGGTGTCAATGAGCAGGCAGGCTAACAGAGTCTTCTGCTCAGCAACGTTTCACCACGGGTTGCTAGTTCTTCGTGCAGTACCCACTTCATTGATTTGTTTACCAAGATTATAGCCTTGAAAAGTAAGTACAACTTTTTGTCTTCCTCTGATACATTAATTAATGCCTAACTAATACTAACAAATCTCTACTGTGAAACATAATCGCGTAGAGGGAGTGGGATAAGGAAATTCGTACAAAAAAATATCGTGTGGAATTAAAGGAGCAAAAAAGCCTCCACAAACTACAATGTTTTGGTTTCATCCCAAAATTTCTGCATTTGCTATGCTATATTTCTTCCTCCTGAAAAGTTTCATTAGAATCAGTGAATAGGATCTGGCAGGTGAGACAGCAAGGGCATTAGGAATTATTAACATATGGTGGGTTATTGCAAATGGCTTTCCCCCTATCAGGAAAAGCAGGTTGTGTATGATGCCGCGAAAATGCTCCATGTGTCAAAGTAGAATTTAGACTGTTTTGTAAGTCTCTGTTACAGAGGCATATTCATGTAATTTTCTGCAGAGGTGTGTATGCTCTGCTCTGTTTGCTTTGAGTTATTAATCAAGTCACTAATCTGCACTTGTTTAAAGTGAAGGGCAGGAATTTAGGTCCAGTAATTAGCAATTTATTTTCAGTGTGACCATTTAGTTTGGAGAATTCACTGGCTATTGAGGTACAACAAAGCATATTGCCGTGGCTCGTTTCTCTCTTTCCTTCCTGGAGTGACTTTCCCTGCTATATTGCTGACAGTGCTTTTTCCCCAGTCATAAGAGACGCTCTGGTCCCACACCAGCCTGATGTCTTGCATTCCTCCAAGAAATGTCTGTTCAGAGGAAACTGTGTCCTTGTTATGTAGCCAGGTAGTCTGCCAGTTGGAGAGTTGTAATTTGTATTGGAGTAAGGGGAAAAGGCTCATTGAAGTCTTCTATTTCCTTTATATTTTGTGTTTGCCGAGTAAGAGCTGAAGTGGGGTCGTGCTAAATACTTGAGCTAGATTCAAATATTAATGCCTCACTCATGAAACATGCATGTAGGTTGTTTCATATAATCTCTCCTCTCGGTGGAAGTTTGTTTGAACTGGAGAGACTACAGAACTGGCACTCTCAGCTCCTGAGCTGTAAACCCAATACAGCTGTAAACCCCCCAGCACCAGATGGTCAGCACTGTCCATGCTTTTATCTGCCGCAGGCATCTTCTCCTGGAAGGTCTGCTTAACCGAGGCAAGAATAAAATAAATTCTTGTTCTGCTTTATCAGATTATCTCTACTGTCTAGCTAACTTGACTTGTCAGACATTTCCATGCAGACATTGCTGTTCTCAAAGATAAGCTATATTTAGCTTTTCTCTTAGTAAGCAGATAGTAAACAAAGCCTCTCTTGGTTTTTTTTGTTTGTTTTGTTGTTGTTGTTGTGTTTGAGAGTGACTAAGCAAAAATGGTGTCATACCAATACGCAAGTTTAAATCAGGTTTTTCTAAACTGGCTCAGTAGCCTTTCAGCTCCCTTCTGTATCTGGAAGTGTTTCTATAACGCTATGGCAGAGTCACAGTTTTAAGCAAAGCTGGGTGGATTACAAGCTACCTGTGCTTAGAAGATGCCCCAGTGCCGCGGGCCTTTCTGGAAATGCTGACATACCACTTTCGCGGGAAAGGAGGGACTCAGCAAGAATCCATGCAGCAGGCTGTTTTAAAATTTCATTTTCAATTTTTTGACTCCTCCCTGTTTGAGGGTTGCCTGTGATTACTGACTCTGGAGCTGCATCTGATTTCTAAGGCTGCTGATGGGCAGCTAATGGGCTTTCCTCTTAATGGGAGCCTCAACTCTTCTTACTTGACTGGAACTGGCTTTAATGGACTCACAAGGCTTGGGACGCTCAAGGCTTTAATGAGATTTAAGATTTTTATTATTTGATACAGTAAATTATTTTCAAGAATATGAATGTCATGAGCTCCTAAATATCATACAACGTTAATAAATGGAGCATAAAAAACTGACTGACCAGGTGGAGTTGAAGAAGATGGTGGATTAGAGGTTATTCTTTGCTATCTAGTCCATTATTCAAGGTTAAGGGTGAAACAGCTTTTTTTCCCAACAAAATACCCTGAATGGGTGTTATTTCAATAGTAGCACCAAAAGAAAGAAATTATAAGAATGGAGAGCCCTATCACTACCAGAAATAGTTTCACTCAGCACAAAAGGAACTTTGCGAGTATCAGCAGTTACTGGATGAACAAAAAGTAAGTAAAAGTTTCACCATGAAATACTTCCCATTTTCCTCACTGAAAAGGAACATCGAAAATTTGTAGAAAATGATCCAACATGAACAGTATCAGAGTTACCAATGAAGTCAGAAAAGAGAGTTTTTAAGCCATGGTACAGCTTTCCACTGGCATAAGGAAGAAGAGTTTCATTCAATTTTGCAAAAATTCCTATTTTATTTTCTTAGTCTGAGTCTCTCGCAACCCAAGGAAGCGAATCACAGGTAACACATACTCATCTTAGAATCACCCTAGATTTGCCAGTATAACTGAAAATACTAACATTAGAATGAAAGCATAGCATTTGCAATATTAAGCCAGAAAAGAACAAGAAATATTTTTGAGCAGTTATGATTGAATATTGATTTTTAGCCTGTAAGGAAGATCCAGAGGCCTAAATAGAATAATATCAGGCCAGCCAGCACTAAAGAATTATATTCTACCCCACTAGCAAATAAGATTTTTTTCAGGTGAACTGCATGCCTCATTCTGCACTGTGAGATTCTTCATACTGTTTGTCTTCTTGAGGGTGGCAGATGTTGAATGACACATTCTTATTTCCCTGGGTAATTTTCCACCAGCTCCTCAGTAAGAAATACCTGGGAAGTTGGTACTTGCCCCAGATCTTCAAATTTTAGCTGAGGGGCGGGGGTAGAGAGAAGGAGAGAAGGAGACAAAGTATACGAAAGTATTGTGTGTTCATCTGTGAATGGTTGAGTTAATGGGGAAGATAAGATAGGTAGCCTATGCAAGGGAGTTTATTTAAGACATGCACAGGCACAAAGGTGCACGTCTGAGATGAGCAACTGCAGAGAGGCATTTTAAAGGATGATTTTACATTTGCACCCTAGCCCCTGTTGTTACAAGTTACTCCCTCATCAGCAGTCTCAGTCCTTCAAATTTGTTCTAACTGTCTTTTGCCACTGTTCTGCCCAAAGCTCTCCTCCTTTAAGGTGTGTGCTGAGCCCATGGTTTCTGGCAAGCATGACTTTTCTGGTAATTAGTTGCTTTCATGCGTGAGAAATTGTGACTATGTAAATGAGATAGATGGTTGCAGTGCTGGGCTGGCGCTTAGTTCCCCCTTTACCCCCATAAGATCTCTGAGATGCATTTCCTGAACCTCACTCTGACATCAGCTCACCGCCTGCTGACACTGTAAAAGGGGATCTCATGTGGGTAATCTCTCTTTACCAAGCAGCTGCTGGGCACTGCCAGTCTACTGGAAGATGGAGAAGTCTGCCAGACCCATTCTGAATTCAGGGTTCTGCCAAAGCCTCTAGATGTTGCAAAGCATACTACTCTGTATTTTTATGTGGGGATAACTTTCTTCAGTGATATATATTTAATGTTTCCCCTCTTCAAGACAAATTCCTTTTTTTTTTTCCCCAGTGGGAGGGGATTTGCTAGCAAACAATTTGTTGCTAATACCAACAGTCAGAACATTTTGTGAGAGTGCAGTGCTGGTTAGGTGTGCTTTTCAAACATGGATTTAAAAAGCCTTGGTTTTATGCCAATATCTCTCTTTTTTTACCTAATTAAATTGTGCAATGCATTTCAGTAACCTGTTATATAGCATCTTTTAGCCCAAAACAAACCAGCTGCCAAATAAACCAGTTGCCTTACGAAATAGATCCNATAGGTGCATGTGTCTGGATAAGAGCACTCCTTTTAAAATCACCCCTGCACAACATATTTATTCCACTATTTTGCTATTTTTCCTGGAGAGAGCAAATGCTGGAGACACTTTTTTAGGTTCTGTGTGAAATCTTATGCCTTTTGAAGTCTCTCCCAGTATTAATATTTTCCATTTCCTTTCTGTCTCTGTCAATAGCTTTGTTGGAGCTGTTTAACAGGTCAGTTTTAACAGATCACCTTTTATTAGGGATACATGATATTGGTGGCAGATTCACTATGCCAAAGGGGTCATCTTCTGTGTGCTTGCTGGTCTAAAGCCAGACTTGTGCAATTGACTGAAATNGTGCAATTGACTGAAATTCTGTGATTCGCCCTTCTTAGCTTCAATTTACACAAACATGCTTACACCAAAGTGCAATTTCAGGTACGTGAAAGCAGTCTGCAAGATGGGAATACTCTGGCTTTCTCAGGGCATGGACTGCAGCAACTGTCCCTTGGGCACCACCCCTCCCATTCCTGACTGCACAGATCATCCAACAGCCCTGTGGCAATTGCAGTTATTAAGAATGGCTAGGAAAATATTTGCAGTTAAAACAGTGTAAGTGATGAGTGGGCATGCAGCAGTGTTTATTTAGGAGGCCTCCTTTAAGTTTCTAGGACAATCTCAACCTACAGGACCAGACAGCTTTCCGGAGACTTCTTGCAAAGCTAGGGAGAATGGGGAATCATCCCTTAAAGGAAGGACATATTCTGAAGT
>VZTV01008412.1:0-11019 GCA_013400875.1 Anhinga rufa
CCCTACCCACCCCCCTACTGCTCCCCCACCTTACAAACATTAGAAACTACCATCTGGAGTCTGTGCTATTTCTTAATACTAAATAAATTAACAGCTAATTAATTCCTTTATGTCAGGTTTTTCTCATTAGGGTAATAATAACCTTTCAAAGTTTGTCATTCACCAGTCAGCAGTGTACCATATGCTTGATGTCACATGATAAAAAGTATTTTCAATTTGCCATGCTATAGAGTGCCTTATTGCTACTTAGCATAATAATTTTTTTCTTCAGTGATGTCTCACTGACATATGCCACCAGATACAGTAATTGTTTGCTAATACATCCTCAACCACATTATTGCATATTTTTGCCAGCAATATTACACTCATAAAAATATTTTTTCTTGCCTTCATTCTCCATGAGCTCTATTTTACACTTGATAGTTATGCCTAAAACCCACTGGTGCCTTTTGGAGGAAGGTGTGTTAGGCCTGATGGCACTTTGAGGATGTTAATGTGGCTGTGATTGCTTTGTACAGCCCTGCAGTTATGCTCAAACAGATTCTTAAGAATAATCTTTTCTCAAAATCATACTGTGTCAAAATGTGTTAATAAGGATTTATATGTACAAAATTAAATTCTTTCTCAAACTCTGTATGTTGGCATTTATTTTTTTTTTTTTAAACTTTGTGGTTAAAACAGTGTCTGGAATGTGGACAGGACTACAGTAGATATGAGGGCAGCTTCATCTTAAACTAAAAAAGACCTGGGAATTCTCCATTAATATTGCATTAAAAAAAAAAATGCATAAAAATTTGAAAACTGCAAATCAAAAGCTCAGCTGGTTCAGTTCATATGGTTCAGCTGGTGTACTAACAGCATGTTCATAGAATAGTAGAATAGTTTGGGTTGGAAGGGACCTTAAAGATCATCTAGTTCCGGCCCCCTTCCACTAGATCGGGTTGCCTAAAGCCTCATCCAATGTAGCCTTGAACACTTCCAGGAATGGGACACCCGCAGCTTCTCTGGGCATCCTGTTCCAGTGCCTCACCACCCTCATAGTGAAAAATTTCTTCCTTATATCTAATCTAAATCTACCCTCTCTCAGTTTAAAACCATTACCCCTCATCCTATCACTATGCTCCCTGATAAAGAGTCCCTCCCCATCTTTCCTATAGGCCTCTTTAAGTACTCGAAGGCTGCCATAAGGTCAACCTGGAGCCTTCTCTTTACTGAATCTACTAAGAAAGTTCCCATTAAATACTTTGTTATTTCTTGGTATTATAATTAGGATATGCGAAATTAGTCTTATCCTGAAGAGTTTTATATTTAATTGCTCTGTCTTTATTCTCTTCTAACCAGTTCACCTCTTTATTTTCTGTTTCATTCTGTACAAGAACATTCAGGCGTATCCACTTAGTACTATAACTCAACCATTTTATGTTTTGATTCCTAGTAGTGAAGTTGTGAATATACTGTTACAGTTGCTGTCTTGTGGGATAAGGTCTCCTGATCTTGGGTCACAATTTGGAACTGATGTAGAATAACTTGTGATCAGAAACTGTTGCCTTCATGCTGCTTTCTTTGGTCCTACTTTGCTGAATGACCTGAGATCGACACCTTGTAACCTCCTAAGAGGAACTCACAATAGTATATTCATAACCCTGTCCTGCAGAATTAAAATTGGCAGGGGCAGGCTGTCATTGAAGGCCTTAAAAGGCATAGCTTTCTTGCCGTACAAGCGATGCAGTATCGGACAGTCAGACTGGAGGGGGGTTATCCATATCAAAGCACCCCCTTGTTAGCAGGATTTCTTTTTATTACTGTTACATTTTCAGAAATAATGAAACAAAGTTCTGCCTGGCTATTTCTTGTATACTGCAGCCATCTCCACAGTGTTACTTAAGTTTCAGTGTGCTGAAACGTAGCTTTCTCAAATCAACAAGTGAGACTGTTTGCACTATGGTTATCAAGAGCAGATTAAGCCTTTGTGGTCCATTTTTGTTTAATTTTGGTTAAGCAAAGAATAAAGCTAATGAAAAGAACTTTCATGAAGGTCATTTTTTCAGGTGGTTCAGAACAATCGATGGTAACTGCTAATTACTATACAGTCTGTCATGCATTTCAGTCATTAGTTTTAAAATTTTTATCAGAAATCCCCACAATATAGCAAGCAAAGTGTTTCAGAAATGAGGTCAAACTGGAGGTTAATTTGTAAGGGTCAAAATGATTAACAGCAAAATGTTTGTTTGTTACAAGAATCATCATTAAAAATTATCTGGTTTCCATTCTTAGCTTTGGGAATAAAGTGTGATCTTGCCAGCTCTCAGCCTTTTTGTCTCTGCCCTGCCAAATGTTGGAGAGAAAAGAGTAGTCTGTTTTAAGTCTTCACGTGTTGAAGTTAGCCTGCAGTGCAGCAAAACTATACCAGCACAGCATATTGCTGTTGCACTTCTCTTTTCTCCCGTTCCCCTCCCACCCTCTTTTCCCAGTTTTTGTAGGCTTTGGCTCTGCAAAAGGAGCTGAAATCCCTTTGGATTGTGGCACTTCATGCATAGCTGCTAAAAAAAACAAATGCTGCAGCTCGAGGGAGCTGGTGGAGTGCAAGTTCCCTCTGAAGCTTTATCTGTTCCACAGGCATTTTGTCAAATGTTTCCCAATGTTCATCTTCCGTATTCTTGACATATGTCCCTACTATACACAGTGTACGCTAGATGCACCTGAAGTAGCTGCATTGGCACAGTGATAAATTTTAAAAAGGGAAAAATTATGTGGTTTGTCGATAAAAAGGTGAGAAGACTTGCTTGCTTAGTGTTTCAGGCTGGAGACTGGGGGGGGGTAGGTAGTAGTAATTTTTTTGTAACAAAAATGAATGGATTTTATTGCTCTGCACGTATCTGTCATCTGACTGTTATGGCTAACTGTATGTGAGCTACCTCAGGCCTTAGAAGCGGTTTTGACACAGCAACATTGCACTTTGTCTGGGATAAGTTCCTGGGGATCTCAGAGGGAATACTTGGCTATCAATGAATACCACGTCTTCTCAGGCAAGTGTTTGGTGCCTGCTAATGAGGCTAACAGAGCCAAGTATGAAACACAGCATAGACACCTACGGTCCTGATGGTTTCCTTACTGACACTTGGATGCTTTGATTAGGTGTGCAGTGACCAGTTTTAGGTCAATTGGTCATGCATCTCTGGGGTGAGAGGCAATGGTAGAGGATTTAGTGCAAGAATACACTGTCTAATTGTAAAAGAAAAGCTGTGTACTTTGACAGTTTGGGGGGCATAATGAATGAAGATCAGTTCCCAAGGGTACAGCGCTGAGAACAAATTTTAATCAACATCTTCATCAATGACCAGGAGAAGGGAAGTGTACCATCTGTGTGAAATCTTCACCTACAGAGTATTAAGCTCTTTAAGGTAGTTAAATGTTATACCAATGGTGAGGATCTCCAGGAAGATCTTGTAAAACTAACAGTGTCACTGGACAAAAATGTGCCAAAGAAGCTTTAGCATAGATGACTGCACTCTATGAAAGAATAATTGAAACTAGGATAACATGATGCTGAATTAGTAACTGACAGTTACAGTTCAGGAAAGTAATCTCAGAGTTGTTGGCAGTTTCCTTAAGTCCTTATTTCAATGTGCGGTGGTAGCGAAAAAAAGGCCAACAGAATGTCAAGCATCCTGAGAAAGGGTACTGTAAGAGCAACACAGAAGGCATTATTTTTCTAGCATGTAAGACTTCGGTGTGCTGTGTGCAGTTCTGATCTCCACCTCTCCAGAGGGATATAGTGGAGTTGGAGAAGCAGCATAGAAGGGCAAGGAAAATGGTTAAGGATAGAAAGCTTTTGCTATACAAAGAATCACAGAATGATAAGGATTGGAAGGGACCTCCAGAGATCATCTTGTCCAGCCCCCCTGCGTGAGCAGCACCCCCAGAGCAGGGGCACAGGACCGCGGCCAGGCGGGGTGTGAATGGCTCCAGGGAAGGAGACTCCACCGCCTCTCTGGGCAGCCTGGGCCGCTGCTCTGGCACCTGCACAGCAAAGGGGTTTTTCCTCATATTTAAATGGAACCTCCTGTGTCCAACTTGTGCCCGTTGCCCCTTGTCCTGTCATCAGGCACCACTGAGAAGAGCCCAGTCCCATCCTCCTGACACCCACTCTTTAGGTATTTATAAGTCTTGATAAGATCCCCCCACAGTCTTCTCTTCATCAGGCTGAACAAACCCAGAAGGAGATGCTGGACTGGGACTTCTCAGTTTTGTGGGAATAAGGCTGAGGGGCAGAGTATGACTGAACGTTGCAAAGTCACAAAAGCAGAAGCTAAGGTGAATAAAGAGCAGCTTCTACAATAAGAGATCTGGGAGTACTTGATGAAGCCATATGGGGGAGATTAATAACAACATCAGTTTTGGAAGGAGATTAGGCAAACTCATGGACAAGAGTCAAAGTAGATACTATCAGGAATGAGCAGGAATGTTCCCCCTGACACCTTCATCCTGAGCTTGTGGGTGCTAGAGGAGTATGAGTGGAACAGCTGCAGGTAATGGCCAATTTTCTGTGCTCTCCCTAAATATCATCTCCTGTGTCACTGGTAAAGACAGATTACTGTGCTATATCGACTGTTGGCATTGCACAGTGGGATATTACTTGTTAGGTATGCAAAGCTGTATAATTACTGAAATGCATGCAAATAGGTTAATTAGAAAAGGAATTAAAAATGCCACATTCAGCTTAGTTCACTGTAGGTTACAGCTAGTAATTTGTGTAGGTAAAAGGCCACAGAGCTAGCTCCTAAAAGCAGGGGAGATGGGAATATTGCTGTGTCTGTGCAAGGAAAGTTGACATGACGAGGTCTGGAAAGGCATTCCCTTCTCTCTCTCTCTTTGGAGAAAAGAGCTAATGGGAGGGCTGAAAAACTAAGCTAAGTCCTATGGTTATTGTCAGTGTGATATGGTGTGAGCCGTATATTAGATCTATTTGATAAAACAATGTGGTATCTGAACTTAGTATACTTGGAATCTTTAAGTTCTGTATCTATCATGAAGTTCAAAACTGATGGTATTCAGCTATTTAAGCTAGGGACCTTAATGCAGGATTAAGGGTTGAAATACCCAATTTTATATAATTTTAAACATGCTTGTTCATGCCTGGATAGGACAACCATCTGGAACACATTTTGGAATTTTACAGAAAAACTGTTGTGACAAATTCTGGTCACTCTTGCATTTAGAAATGTAGTGCTACTTGGTAGGATTTTCTGGAATTAGATCCCTCCTTACTTCTTTTTTACATAGAAAACACCTCTCAATTGTGTAACATTATTTACACAACGTTAATAAAGGAACTCCATGCAAACAAATAAATATGAACCATAATCAATAGAAATATCATAGTAGTATCTTTGGTTTTTCTCTGTGTAGAGATAACAAAGCCCAAAATAGAATTCCATAGGATGAGTGAAGTTTTGAACCACAGGACTTATATGATAAAAGGGAAGCTGTCAAAATATTGTTAGTTTCTGAGCCAACTTTAATTTTGTTTTCTGCTTTTATTGTTCTTGGTTTGCAGATTACAATTAGTTGACGCTATTTCGAGGTGTAAATGAAACTAGTTTTTCCACTGGGCTTATTTAAATTCTTTTGAGTTGAAAAAATCTCTAGGTTAAAAGTCCACTGGCTTCCAGGTGGAATAGTTTGGCTGTACTATGAATAAAGGTTACAACAGAGGATGCTGGGAGGATCCAACAGTTAAAAGGAGTATTCTTAATGCGACTTCCATTTCTCCAGTGCTGTTCACATAAAAAATTCATTATGTTATCTTTTACAGAGTTGGGTACCATGGGAGCCTCCGGTAATATAGACCTGACAGCAGTCCTGATTAAAGGTCCATTTTGGCCTTGTCTACTCCAGCAGGTTTTTACTTGTTATTAGCAATGACTGGAGATGCATTGGTGTTAACAATTGCTATAGTCTATGTCAGCCAGAGGGATTTCACTGCTGTGTCGTCAAACTCCTCTTTGAATGGGGCTTTTAACATGGTGCAGGGAAGTCGTGACTCTGGTTTGTACTGTCGTTCTCATTGTTGCTAACAGCAGTAGAACTGCACTTATAGATAATAAGTAGTATGAGAATCTGCAAAAAACTTACTGGGCTGTGCAGTGCTGGCTCTTTTTTATTTTTTTTTTCCTCCTGTTGAGAATGAAGGCTCAGCACAAAGGACTAGATTTTCAATTGGTTTAGATCACTATAGTTCTACTGAAGTCAACCAAGCTAAGCTGATTTACGCTAGCGGAGAGTCTGTCCAGAGGCTCTCTCAACTGATGGCATTTTAAAGCAGTGACATTTAAAATGAATCAGTGCCACTGTGATGGCATTGCTCTCCATCAAGTCAGTAGTACAACAGCTTCTCCTAGAAGGCCAGATTCTGATAAACTTCTTCCCGTTGAATTTTATATTATCTGGTGAATAGGGGTTTTTTCCTAATACAAAGTCAGTTTCTCATCAAGTACTTATATCAGAGCCATAGATAATAAATAAAAAAGTTTGACCTTTTATGAGAACCGCTGTAAACTTTTGCAACACAATATTGATTTTAGTGTATTTGAAGAAAAAGGATTTCAGAATCCTTTCTTAGTGAGAAAGAGAAGGCAAGAAGCTCAGACACAAACATTTGTAGTCAAAACCTGTGTACTTCGAGTGTTTTGAATTACTGTAGTTTGAAGAAATATTTCTAAATATGGTTTTGAAACAAAAGATCAGCTGAGTGCAACTTAATTAATGTCATTTTTAAGACATTCCAGAATGTTGAGGTTATGGATTATAACATATGAGCAGTTACTGAATAGCCTGGCAGTGAGGAGAACAAAGAAAACTAACCTCAGGCCTGCCATTGTTGGTAGAAGCACTCATGTCTCTTGTTTCCGAGTATGCTGTTTTTAGAAAAGGTCTGGGAAGAGATGCTGAACGAGAAAAAGAAGCATATCAGATTAGTCCTGAAATCTTTTACACAACTGCAAGTGAAATCCACTGATAGCAAAAACATACTACCTTACTCTATGTCCTGAGTGTTGTTAATAAAACCCAATTTTTTTATTAATAGAAATGTAGTTCTCTGCAGCACAAGACTGAAACTTGACAAAGATATGAGCTGGATATGGTGAGCCTCCAAGTAATTTCCTATAAAATAAAGTTTCAGAGGTGTGGCTGAAGATCATTATTATTTTGCACCTCCCCCCCCTTTTTTTTTTAATTCATGCTAACAAGTCTGCTCAGTACATGTCAGTAGTTTTTCCTGCCTTTTAACTTACAAGATATCTTTATCTGTGCAGTTTTGCATGGGTGCTTCTGTGTATGTAATCAAATAATTTATCTCATATTTTCAGTAGATAAGGCGAGGAAAAATTAAATTATAATGAAACGGTAGCAATTCTTCTAAAGATCAAAGTATAATGATAACTACAAATTTTAACATGCAAAATTATTCAGTGTTGCATAAACAGTATGGATTTCTTGTAGTTTTCCTGTAGTCCAGTTGAGTATTGTGTACATGCCTTCATTTTGATTTATCTCCTGTGTAAAATGCCCAAAACTTTGACTAAAGCAAGTGGAAAAATACTAGAAGTATAAGGGCTAATCCAGAGCAGCACTCATGCATATACATTAGTATTTTGATTCATCAAGATAACACAGTTAACACGTGATCTAAAAGATTTCAATCCACTGATATTTTTATTGCCTAAAATTTAGTAATGCAGTACTATGGCTCATACTCTGAGAGAGAAGGTTTATACAGTAATCATTGTGGGAGAAAATGGGTGCTCAAAAGAAAAAAAAAATATCTTGGGATGCAATCGGTTCTCTCGGCACACGGCTGAAAAAATCACTGCTGTATCCATTTGAAATTCAGAGTTTGTAACCAATACTGTTTATCAGTGGATAACGATCCCGTTTGGGTACTCTGCCTGTGTGTGTGCGTGTAGTGTACCTCTATGCAAGACCTCCAATATTAAAACAAAGATATCTCCAATAAATTGAAGTTTCCATCTTTACATATTTTTAAACTTCAGTTATGATAAGCATAGCATTTGGCCTCAGTTCCTGTCTTCCAGAGAGAGCCATTCAAATTCAGGCCGCGTACCAGAGATACAGTAGCTTTGTTATACCAGTCCAAAGTGTCTGCAAACATTATTAAAACTGATAAAGTCTTTGGCTTGCCTTTTAAGGGAAATTGAGCCTAACTCAGGTGTGATTAATCATCAGCCCAGCACTGACATCATGTATGGCCAAATATCATGTAATATCTTGAAGGCTGATTCCTCCTATGTCCAACAGATAACTTAATGGTTCTGGAAGGATACGTATCTGAAAGATATAAGAAGATTCCTGCTGATCTTTTTGGTGTATGGGAGAAAAGCTTTTTTTTTTTGTTTTTGACTGCAGAATAGTTTTAAGTCTTGTCAAATGCATTCTTACAAGAATGTAAACTTGTAGCACTTTGACAAATCTGCAAAGGAAGACATCATTGCCATATGAAAGAAGAAAAGGAGGTCCGAGGGTCTGAGTCACTACATGTATCCAGCCTTTTAGAGGGTCCTTTCCAGAGTGTTTGTTTAAAACAGACTTGTTTGAAATTCTGCATGAAAGGTATTGTTCTCTGCGTTGCCTAGTGATGCTTTTCTGATGAATATGTGAAATTCAAAATAAAGCACGTTTTTCATATCAGAAAATGAGGATCTTGATCAAGATCCTTTTTTCCTGGTATATGTATTGCATACAGTAATAGCTATGACATTGTTACATGCAACGTGTTTGCATTTAGTCTGTGATATAAACTGAATAGTAAAGGAACTGGACAGTTTACCAGATCATTACAAGATTTGTTGGTGAATTATGCATAGTATCATACAGATACTGAATAAATACAAGGGATTTTCTTGCAGAAGTTTACCCCAAGTGTATAATAAGACATCTTCCTCACTGTTCAAGAACTACTGGGCATACACTAATTCGCATCTTTAACCTTTTGTTTTGTAACTCTTGAATGCAGCAGCATTTCTACAGTAAGACTGGAATACTATTCAATAAAATATTCTCTCAGAAGCACATACGTTGAGGCCGTTATTGTACAAACTGATTTTATCTTAATGCTAGGGCACTTCAGTAGTCTCTTTTGCAAAACTAAAGATGAAATTAAGATCCTTATAACTTTTTGGAAAAATGATAACAAAGTGTCCTTCCTGAAAGATGGTGTCACAGAAACATCTTTAAGGGAGCGCTTCTCATTTGATTGAATGAGTAGATTTACAGCTGTCACTGTCTGAGTCCTGTCTGTTGTCAAGTTTTGCCCTTTCTAAAAAACAAAACAAACAACAAAAAAACCCCCAACCTCTTATGCATTATGAATTAACATATTTAGCACCAACTGATTTATTTGCTTGAGACATTTGCTTCTTTTGAGTCATACTACATCCTACTGTAGTCATAGATTTCAGGAGCCTTTTGAGTTGGCTTTAACTGCTCCTTCCTTAAAACTGTAGGAAACCATAAGAGTTGTCTTGCAATCCAGTTTCCTATAGCTGTAAACTTATCCAAGGAAAAATAGTTAGTAGTGTTCAGAGGAGCACAGGTCAGTTCAGAGACGAGCTTTAACTTTTTTTTCTTACTTATTCAGAGCTTGGAAAATCTTTGACATTGCTGTCTATTGCTTGAAGCATCATGTTCTTTGATCTTTATGTTGTCTCATCTTTACCCTCTCTGTTACAATGTCTCTTGCTTTTATAGCTTCTGTATTTTTCCTTATGTTAAGTTTTGTAGCATTATAAAATGTCTTCAAGAATTACTTTATTGTTTCAAGCCCTCAAGACATTTGTCTTTATTCCACAATCTGTTATTACCTTCAGTATTATCCTACCTCCTTTGCTGTCTCTGTTGCAATCTCTGTTGTTTTTCTCTGTATTTCTACAGTGTGGCTCCTTTCTCACCTACAATGACAAATTAATTTTCAGTCCTTCCCTGTTTATTTTTTCTTATTCATTACTTTTGCCTCCTTCATCCTAGTGTTCTCAGGCTAAAACATGGAAAACCAGAGTCAGCTTCCCTGCAAAAAAAACCCAAATTGTTCTTCTTACCTCAGATATAGTACTACTGGTACCTGAAACAGCTTTTTTAGATTTATTTTTTTTAAAGTTTTTCTCCACTTCCCTGCAGAATGCAATGTGATCATCTATTAAATGAGATAAAAGTTTTGGCTTTTTTCAAAACATTGGACGAGCTGTGAACGGTTAACATACAAAGCAATTCAACATTGAATTAATGAGCACAAATTTAAACCAACGACAGTGCTTTTGTCAGAGAAATGCTGAGTATGGCTTGTGCCTGTTTTTCACACAGCATCATACCATGAGTTCTTAAATAATCGGGTTTTAGCTGAGGTATAGTGTGTATCAAAGTATATTTGGTGATGAAGGAAATAAAGCCAGTCTCTCTTTGCATCAGAGGGGCGATAGAAGTGGTGCTGTGTGTCTCTGTCTGTGCTTGTATGGAAAGGAGGAGATTCAGTTTCACAAGACAATTGCAAACAGACTCTGAAAGACTATTGCTCCACTCAGCTAATAAAGGAATGCAGTACTGTTTGTGCTGCTACAAACAGTAATCAGTTTTACTTGTTTTTGGATAGCAGACTTGTTTCAAGACCTGTCAGTAATACTCAAAATATTGGTTAACATATGGGTATGGAGAACTAGAGCCTGTATTTATTCTAGAAATGAATTAATAGACTCCCAGTTTTTAAGAGTTCAAATTTTTTTTCCCCTGTCTATCCCCTTTCAAATGTGTATGACATCAGTATGCTGTGAATGCACTGAGTGGGTTTAAATCTTTATTTAGTTGGATCTTCTGGTTTGTTCAAGGGATTCTACAATGAAATATGTTGAATTTTTTCCATTAGTGTTTTGCAGATTGAAACACAGATGCTAGCTGTATACTGTGATCTAAATCTCTATCAGATGGTCTAATCTGGCACTATACTTCACA
>VZTV01008413.1:0-12768 GCA_013400875.1 Anhinga rufa
GTTGTCATCAATTGGGCAGAGTCGAGTTAGAGTCCTGTAACTAGAGAAGACTGAGGGGGATCTCATCAATACTTATCAGTATCTGAAGGGCGGGTGTCAGGAGGATGGGACTGGGCTCTTCTCAGTGGTACCCGACGACAGGACAAGGGGCAATGGGCACAAGTTGGAGCACAGGAGGTTCCACTGAAATATGAGGAAAAACCCCTTTGCTGTTCAGGTGCCAGAGCAGTGGCCCAGGCTGCCCAGAGAGGCTGTGGAGTCTCCTTCCCTGGAGACATTCACACCCCGCCTGGACGCGGTCCTGTGCCCCCTGCTCTGGGGGTGCTGCTCACGCAGGGGGGCTGGACAAGGGCATCTATGGAGGTCCCTTCCAACCCCTACCATTCTGTGATTCTGTGAACATCCACAAGTCTACAGGACTTAGTGAGATGTATCCCAGTGTCCTGAGAAAACTAGCTGATGCAGTTGCCAAGCCACTTTCCATCACAGTCGTGGCAGGCAAAGTCACCAGTGAGTGGAAAGAGGGAAATATAACACCCATTTTTAAAAAGGGTAAAAAGTAGAACTCTGGGAACTACCAGACAGTCAACCTTATCTCTGTGCCCTGTAAGATCACAGAATCACAGAATCACAGAATCACAGGTTGGAAGGGACCTCAGGTATAGAACAGACCCTCCTGGAAGACATTTCAAAACATATGGAAAACAGAAATGTGCTGAAAGACAGCCAAGGCTGTCTTGTTTTTATAAGGGCAAATCATGTCTGGCTAATTGAGTGGCCTTCTACGATGGAGTGACTGCATCAATGAAAAGGGAAGAGCTATAGATGTCATCTACCTAGACTTCTGTAAAGCCTTTGTTACCATTCCCTACAACATTCTTGCTGCTAATTGGAGAGCTATGGGTTTGATGGAGGAACTGTTATGTGGACAGGGAACTGGCTGGATAGCTGTGTCCAAAGAGTTACAGTCAATGGCTCAAAGTTCAAGTGGAAACCAGTAATGAGAGGTGTCCCTCAAGAGTCCATACTGGAACCAGTACTATTTAATATCTTCATCAATGACACAGACAGTGGGACTGAGTACACCCTCAACAAGTTTGCAGGTCACACCTAGCTCTGTGGTGAGGTTGATACACTTGAGGGAAGCGGTGCCATTCAGAGGGTCCTGACAGGCTTGAGGAATGGGCCCATGTGAACCTTATAGAGTTCAAAAAGGCCAAGTGCAAGGTCCTGCACCTGGGATGGGGCAATCCCCAAGATCAATGCAGACTGGGGGATGAAGGGATTGAGAGCACCCCTTTGGGGATAGGTTTGGGGAACTGGTGGATGAAAAATGGGACATGAGCCAAAATTGTGCATTTGCAGCCCAGAAAGTCAATTATATCCTGGGCTGCATCAAAATAAGCATGGGCAGCAGGTCGAGGGACATGATTCTGCCCCTCTATTCTGCTTTGCTGAGGGCCCACCTGGAGTCCTGCATCCAGCTCTGGGATCCCCAGCACAAGAAAACATGGACCTGTTACAGTGGGTCCAGAGGAGGGCCACGAAATTTATCAGAGGGCTGGAATACCTCTCCTATGAGGAAAGTCTGGGAGAACTGGGGTACTTCAGCCTGGAGAAGAGAAGTCTCTGGGAAGAGCTTAATGTGACCTTCCCATACTTAAAAGGGGCTTATACAAATGACAGAGAGAGACTTTTTGCCTGAGCAGCCAGTAGTGACAAGACAGAGGGCAACGGTTTTAAACTGAAAGAATGTAGATTTAGATTGGACATAAGGAAGTAAATTTTTACAATAAGGGTGGTGAGACACTGGAGCAGGTTGCCCAGAGAAGTTGTGGATGCCCCGTCATTGACAGTGTCCAAGGTCAAGCTGGACGGGGCTTTGAGCAAACTGATCTACTGAGAATTGTCTCTGCCCATTGCAGGGAGGGGATGGGCTAGATAATCTTTAAAGGTCCCTTCCAACCCAAACCAGTCTGACCCATGGAAAAAGCTTTGATCATAGCCTGCAATTTTAGTTACTAAAATAAAGCAGTCTTGAGGCAAATCTGGAGGAAACCTGTCTTCATTAGTTCTTTCTATTAGTCATTTTGTTAGTGTGAAAGATGACCAAACTTCACTTAAGAACATCAATATTTTTGCACAATGTGTTAAGAACAGCACAGAGAGATCCAGTTTTTCATTTTGTTTCGTTTTCCTTTTTATAGTTAAATGAACAGGATGTCTCTGCATTTCCTTTTATCATAACTGAATATCCTTTTTCAGTTTTGGGCACAGGGAACAACCTTGAGATAATTTGAACAGTTGATAGTTACTCTTTCTTCCCACCTGATACGTCAGACTTCAGCAGTATCTCATCACTTTTGCTATTACCCAAAGAATTCTGCTCTAAATGAAAAAAAAAAAAAAAAAGAAGAAAAAGATTAAAATGTACCTAAAAGTGACACACTTAAAAAGCTGGTAAAATAAGGTTGTGAACTTCTTCCATACAGCTCAGTTCAACTGGCAGTTGACACCATACTTTATATTCTTACTTAATTCAATGAAAAACATAGTCAGATGACAAAAATCAAGGTTTTTGTGATTTTATAAAATTTCCACTAGCATCCAGCTATATGAGGGAGAAAGCATCTTCTAAAACTCATATGCTTCATGTCTGAATTACCTCAAGTGCTAGTGTTTGAAGTACTCTCATAAATATTTATTCTCTTAATAAGAATCTATTATAGATGTTTTTGTTTATAATTTGGAGTTAATTAAAATGTGTTAGATTCAGTGTTGTTCCTTATTAAGCTCATCACTACTTATTCAATAATTTATTGATATTTAACAAATACAAATAGTGTCTTAATATACCTAATCTAAACCCCTATTTGATTATAAACTGAGCTGTAGCAACATACAGCAGGGCAGTAGCCTCTGGTCTGCTAACAATACTTTATTTAGGCTCCAAACTTCATTTATTGTGCATAATTTACTTGTACTAAGTTTTAATGCAAGATGTTGAAATAATGATAGCTAACATTTTTACAAAATTAAAGGGCAGCAATGTTATTTTTCAGGCAGTAGTTGCATAATGAAATACCATTTTCACCAGGTTAGTCCTTCCTTTTATTTTCCTCATCTGTCTCCCTATATGCTGCATATTTTACTTTTAAAGTAATGATTTTTCTGCAGAAAAGTGCTATTTGCTTTAGCAAATCTTACAGGCCTCCCTAAAGGCAGCCAAGCACTGCCTGCAATAACACTAATAGATAGAAAACAAATTAATTTCAGTAATTACCTTTAAAATATATTTTATTATCTTTTTAATCTTATTCAGGTAGGGTTCTTTTGATGGGGGTAACAGTTACTTGTCTCAATAGAAACACAATGCTTCATCAAAGTACTTTTGAAATATTCATTACAAAAATATGTAGACATTGCCAAAATTTATAACTTACAGATTTTTTCCACAGAAAATATATTCTTGCTAGACTAAAAAACTGCTGCCTTTCAGGGGCAATGTGTGGCATGGACCACTCTGGCCCCAGGAACGTCTCTGGGAGCACCCAGCAGCAGAGCACAGGCACACCAAAAAGGTCTTCAGAAAGGCTGCAGCAGCTGATCAGTGGTGGAAATCTGCTGCTGCCTGAACCTAGGCCATGATTTCAGTATCAAGATTTGACTCTATAAATCAGACAATTCAGGCTGGAAAGATCTTCAGAAGGTTTCTAGTCCAACTCCTGCTCAGAGCAGGACCCCGTCTGAGATCAGACCAGGTTGCTCAGGGTGTTTTCCAGTTGGGTGTTGCAAACCTCCAAGCATGGAGGTGACACAATCTCTGGACAACCTGTTCCAATGTTTCACTATCCTCAGTTAAAAGACATTTTTCTTACAACAGCTTATCAACATAAATATGTAAAAAGTACCAGCGAAATAACCCAGTAAAATAAAAAACGTACTTAAAATAGGTGCCCAGGCAGTCTTAAGTATTGATACCTCTATATAGAAATATCATTTAAAGAAATTAGGGCATCTAAAGCAAGAAAAATGGAGAACTCCAACCCTAAAGGAACTTGATAAAAAGTTTAAACCAAGAAAAAAGCTTTAAGATTGTTAACCTGTTATGACTTCCACTGTTTGGCTTTTTTAATTAGAACTTTTTATGCCCTACTTGTAATCGGAGAGCCACAGAGCTTGTTGATAACATGGTCTTTAAAGACCTAATTTATTTTCATGAAGACTGCTAAGAGGATGGGGGAAAATTAATTAAGTATTATCTCTTTTTTTTCCTAATAACCATAAACTTATTAAATGACTAATAGTCAAAGTGTGTGGATGCCACCTCCCTTTTAGCATCATTTAATCCTGAACACTTAAAGACAAAATGTTTGAGTTAACAAAATAGAAAAACATTTACAGAACTATGGTAGTCCACTGATACCTTAGCATTAGCATATACATGTAGTCTCTCTTTCAAATGGACTGGAGTTTCATGTTCTTTTGAATTTTATGAATAATACAGACCACTCTTTACAAGAAGCTGTGAAGAACCTTGTCCAACTATTTTGTTCTAATGCCGTGCTAGGAAGCTCCCACTTCCAATCACTGTGATGTGACTTTATTCAGACATTCTCAAATATTCATAAATATTCTTCATAAGTAAGAACTGATTTCATTTACAGTTTTTTGAGACCATCTGATCAAGAATTTTGCTGTTCCTTTTACATTAAAGTATATACTTTATGAAGTATATACTAAAGAACATGGCTAAATATTAATCTCAATTCTACCAGAAAATTTCTACTGAAAATAGACATACAGAAAATAGACATACAGAAGAGAAATATATCAACCAAATGTTTATATATAAACATCCTATAAGGTGTTAAAATGCATATGAACTAGGTAATGTGATTTCAGTAGCTGTGGAACACCCAGATGACCATGAAAATCTACTTAGTCAATTGTTTGTGTATTTATACATGTGGCAGGTTGACCTTGGCTGGATGCCAGGTGCCACCAAGACGCTCTGTTACTTTCCTCCTCAGCAGAACAGGGAAGAAGAGAAAATGAGATGGAAAAAAAAAAAACAAACCAACTTGTGGGTCAAGATAAAGGCAGTTTAATAAAAACAAAACCAAAGGTTGCATGCAGAAGCAAAAGGAAAAGTAAGATTTTATTCTCTACTTCCCATCAGCAGGCAATGTCCAGCCACTTCCTGGGAAGCAGGGCTTCAGTATGCATATAGGTTGCTCTGGAAGACAAAACGTCATAAAAAACAAATGGCCCTCCTTCCTCCTCCTTTCTCTTAGCTTTTATTGCTGAGCATAACACCATATGATATGGAACATCCCTTTGGTCAGTTTGGGTCAGCTGTCCTGACTATGTCCCATCCCAAGATCCTGCCCACCCCCAGTCAACTGGTGGTGGGGGTGGGGAAATGTTGGAGAGACAGGCTTGGTGCTGTGCGAGCACTGCCCAGCAGTAGCCAAAACACTGGTGTGTTATCAACACCTTTCTAGCTACCAATACAAAGCACAGCAGTCTGAGGGCTGCTATGGGGAAAATTAACTCCATCTCAGCCAGACCCAATACAATAAAACTGCAATCAGATTATAGTGTAAATTATGAAAAATATTTGGGATATTTTTTTGCAAATGGGCTCACACCCACATGCACACACATTACCATGAAAGAATTACCATAATAGTTCACCCATCCCATTAACATCATTTTACCTCCTTTTCATTAGCAAACCACAACATGTACAGGTCAGAATTTTGTTTCCATAAAGCTGCTATTGATGGCAAGCAAGTGAGGTATTCAGGAGAAAACAATACTTCTGAGAAAAACCTTCTCACAGAGCTGAAAAAAATTGTGGCTAGGTTTTCCCCAAAGTAGACTAAGAAAGCATTATTATAAGGAAAATTTTAGAAAAATGTTAGATTTCTGAAAAAAAATATTTATGCCAAAATTTTATTGAAAATTCATTGTCATGGCCTTTGGGATCGTCATTGAAAAGTAACCAAGTGTCTAAAGGGAATTAGTATTTCCATTCAAAAACTGGGTGATCTCCCAAATGCATTCAAAGTCATGAAAGTGAATCTTACCCCAGTCTTCTAACCATGCATATTTGACACTACTTCCAAAGCCAGCATCTTTGTCTAAGCTCACCCCTTCTTTTAATGTTAGGAACTTCCTTGCAGATGTTTATCCACGGAGAGTGTGGAGAGGAAAATGCTCACAGAAAGCTACAGTATTCTTCTAGTTCCCCAGTCATGCACTACTGAACTTTTTATGGAGAGTTCAATCTTTCATAGATACAGCACATGAAATGTTATCTTTCCTGGAGTTGCTATTCACTGCTTTGCTAAAGGAAGAGGAGTATGTTTTATTACAATCATACAAAGGCTGCCTTAGTAGTGCTTTGATAACTTCACTGTTGGATACAATCAAAGGATCAAATAAACCTTATAAACCTCCCCCAGCATCATATGATGGGAGTGCATTCAGTTAGACACAATAGCTAAATCTATAGTTTTGAAATATACCAGTAACAATGCTGAGTCATGCCACAAAATATCCATTTATGGCTCAAAATCCATCCCTTTAAATATGATGTAACTTGAAGGGTAATTGGAGTAACTTCATTAACTAGTGTAGATTTCATAAGACTTTCTTACAGAATGCACTTAACATTTTTTCAATAAAATTAAAGTTAACCTTTTCTAGAAGATAAAGAAAATATATTTAAATATCCAAGAGGTCTTTAGAAAAATATTTAATGTAATAAGAAATTATCATTAAAATACATTATTAAAAGTATTTCTTCCTAGACACAGGTTGGTACAAGTAACATCACACCTATTTTATATAGATCCCTCATGTGTGCCAATGCTACCAAAATCTTTTTTGTTTGTTTGTTTTCCAGAAGATGTTACCACATGTTTGGAAAGGAAATAAAATAATTCTAGGCACAAACCTCACACGTAAAGTTGATAAAGACCAAGATTTTTTTTCCCCCAAATTGTCAAATGTTAAATATTTATATTTCCTTTCAACTGAAGTCAGAGACATAAGTGTATATTTCAGTTCACCTACCTTCTTCCTTACTTTATTCCACCTTGGAGAAGAACAGTGCTAATAAACTAAAGTAAAAATTATGAAAGTTGTGATTATTCAGGAAAGCAACAAAGCTAGAAAAACTTTAAAGGCGTGTAATCATAAAAATTGTTCTGTTGAAATTGAAAACCATGCTCTTAGCGCTGTTTACTTCCTACATTTGCTTTGTAACATTACTGATTTAATTATACCCTAAAGCTATCTGAGATATTATCATGAAAGTATTCAATGATGGTTATCAGATTATAATTTTCCTAATTATTCTAATAATGATTTTTCCTTAAAATTCACCTTGGAGCAAAAACATTATTTGCCTACTGTTTAAAATAGAATAGGTATATTTTCTCAGGTGTTATGGTTTCAGCTGGGATAGAGTTAATTTTCTTCACTGTAGCTGGTGCAGTGCTGTGTTTTGGACTTAGTATGAGAATAACACTGATAACACACTGATGTTTTGGTTATGGCTGGGTAGTCCTGAACTAGTCAAGGACTTTTCCAGCCTCTCATGCTCTGCCGGGTGCACAAGATGCCAGGAAGGGAGGGGGCACAGCCAAGGGAACTGATTCAAACTGGCCAAAGAGATATTCCATATCATATGACAACATGCCCAGTATATTAACTGGGGGGAGTTGGCAGGGATGGTGGGGGGTGTGTGCAATCGTGGCTTGGGAACTGGCAGCGTTGGTTAGCGGGTGGTGAGCGGTTGTATCACTTGTGGGGTTTTGGGTTTGTTTTTTTTTTTCCTTCCTTTCGGGTTTCGTTTCTCTCCCTCTTTGTTTTCCTTTTTATTATATTATATTATCCTAATCATTGTTATTATCATTAATATTATTGCCTGTTTTTTATTCTAATTAGTAAACTGTTCTTATCTCAACCCACGAGTTCTCTTGTTTTTGCTCTCCCAATTCTCTCCCCCATCCCACAGGGGTGGGGGGAGTGAGCGAGCGGCTGCGTGGTTGCCGGCTTAGTGCCAGTGCTTAGTTGCCGGCTGGGGCTAAACCACGACATCAGGACAGTCAAAAAAAAAAAGGACATCAAGGTTCAAAGAGAAGTCTTCATTTTTTTCATGGAAATGTGGTACTAAACTGGTCCTTCCATTTCAGTCAACTCTATAATAACCATTCAGTTCAGGAGAATCCTCAAGACCTCCTCATTATCCCTCTCATACACCAGAATCACCCAGTGACTTGATGGATAGACAATTCAGATAAGAGACACAATTTTAGCCCTTACCTTGCTGGCAGGACACATAAGATATTTGAATCTATTATTCACAACAATAACGTCATCAATGTCCTACTATAGGATATCCTACTAACTTACTATGCCCCCTAACTCCTTAACATAGACCTATAGACACAGAACTGAAAGAAATTTCCAGTGCTTCAGAGAAAAAAAGGAAAAATATAGAATATGAACTAATAGCTACGCTGTTTTACTATTCTGCTAGATTTTAGTCTATTTCCAGCACAAAAATGTATATGAACCAAAATTAATGCAACATCAGCACAAGTAATTAGTTAATTCTGTGTGTTTCTGCTCATAAAATTCCATATAATTTGTCTTAATTGCCACAGCATTACATTATTGATTCACTGCTCTTTATTAAGTTAACTGATCCATGTGAACTTTGATGCAATTATGACCTCTAACACAGTTTGTACTTTTTAATATATCCATTTGAATTATGACTTCTGTTCCTATCCATGCCTCTGTCCTGTTACAAAGACAGGATAGTTTCATCACACTGTTATGGCCAGCATGATCCCTGACACAATGTAAGAATCCTCCTCAGCCAAAAGTTTGTTCTTATATATACTCCTTTATAACACAGAATTCTTCCCACATCTGTGCACTCTTGACAGAGTTAAACACATTTTCATATGCAACATTAATTGAATTTTTTGTCTCCAACCACTGTGTAAATTTTCAGTACAGGCATCCTTACCCTATGATTATCTGCTGTTTATATATTTTTCCCCACAATATTTATGAAATTGCTTTTTTCAATATTTTACCTGATGAAAAATAAATTATATGCAATAATTGCGTAATGTCTTCTACTCATGTTCTTGGGACCTGATGCTTGACCATTAGGTCACTTCCTTCAGCAGTGTTTATATGTTCTTTCTCTTTCAATATACAAACTGAGCTACTCGGCTCTTCCCAGCTCATTGGCATCAGTCTTAATTTTCCAAGAGAAAATTAATTTAAATGTTACAGCTTACTGTGTGGCCATCTTACTATGTAGCAAAAACTTTAAAAGATCTAAATAAAGGATTTCAAAGTTGAAGTGTTTAGATGCTTTCTAAACAAAGTGACATGGACTTTGTCCGGCACAGATCCTCAGAAGAGCTATCCTTTTTAAGTCACTTTAGACTGACTAAAAAATAATGTCACTGCTAATTCAGAGTAATCCATTTATACAATTCAAACTTCTAGGTCATTGTGCAAAAATTAGATCTTCATATTTACTCTTTTATGACCATCATGGTTAGAACTGTAAGACATCGATTAAAATTATGTTTGTCTCTTTTTTTAGACAAATTATGAATGAAAAGTCTTTCACGATTCTGAGTGGCTGATGTCAAAAGCAAAATGTACTTTCTCCCTCCCACCATGTATTTTTAATAAGAGTAATATTAGATATCCTCTCACCTAAGTCTTCATAGCTCAGACCTGTAGGCCTGCAGACTCAGTGCATGCTCAGTACTTATACCTTGCATTTGGAATGTAAGTTACACATGAACACAAGTATTTAAATCTACTAGTAAAAACTATGAGAACACCTGTTTGTGGAATTGTTTCATAATTAATTGCTGAAACCTCCATCCCACTAAAACTTATCAAGCCCTACAAAACCTTATAATCACAACATGCTCAGACACCCTGATGTGTCAGGTGCTATCAGACAGCATGGGATAAACCCTGCTCTGATGACTTTCTAAGACACGGGGCAGGTGGAAACAGAATCTATTCATAATAGGTAATCAAAAAGCTAGGGATGAGGAAATGGCACAAGCCAATTACTTACAAGTGGTAGCAATTTTTAAACTTTTATTTAAAGGTTGAAATAAAAACAGTGAAAAAAAAAAAGGTCAGGAAAGCTAGGATTACCACCAATGAAATCTTGGAGATGTGGTGACCAAAAATCAGTATTCTTCCAATTGCTGTCCCTTCATCTCTATCATACTTACTGGTGGACATGGAATAACTTGTTTGTAAAAAAAAATTCTGTAGGGTACATGGAAGTCCATTCATATCTCACATTAAAAAAACCTGAACCCTCAAGCTTTCTCTCCTATGTATTCTATGGCCTATACCAAACCATCAGAACAGGTAAAAATAATCACCTCTGCTTACAACTGCAACTAATATGTGCATTTTCTTTCAAATCATGAAATTGTTTTATAAAACTGCACACAAATGGGCATTCCTGCATGGAACTTGTAGTGTAATAGATATGCCTACATTCAGACCATACAGCCCCAGACAGACTATAAAGGGCTATTTTCTTTATATGTGGAAATAAAATGCAGTTTTAGTTACAAAAAGCAAAGAACAGACCTAACACGTTGTGGAACTACTGATCTGTAATCCACTGGAAACATTTCAAGATGTTTATGTGTTCCAGCACCCCATGCCCCATGTAGAGTTAATTTTATTTTAAAATAACCTCTATTTTTATGGATAGTTCAGTGTTCTTTCCTAAAAACTTTTAGCTATCTTCCATTCTACATATGTTTGTCTCGGGGAGATTGTACAAGTATTGACAAAAAATATGAAGTGCCCTTGAAGCTTAAAAATAATTATTAGGTTAGTGATCACTAATAGGTTTTAAAACTGTAATTAATTATCCTATGCTAATGAACTATGTCATCTGATTTGCAAATAGCACTGTAGCATATCATTTCCATGGAAACAGACTTGTATATAGAGTTATAGTTTTAAATATGTCTAAAGCAGTCAACAAAATATGCATGTTTATTCACCAGTTGAAACAGCACTGTGATCCATCCTTAATTCACAGTAAGTTTTTAAAGTTAGTGTAATTTATGAGTTAGGTATAGAAGATTTTGTACAATATATTACATACAATTTACTGGCTATTTTAATCTCTGTAGCTATTTCTACGTTTCAATACACAAAATCTACTGAAGATGCTTTTGCTTTACAGTGAAATACCAGATTATAATACAGCACACCACACTTTACTATGTAGACACCTGGACTGTGTCCAGACCTTCTGGACAGCTGCAAGTGACACAACGTTCGGCTCTAGCAGAATGCTCTGCCATTGGAGAACAGCATTACTTGGCTCAGCCTGTAAAGCAGTTGTATAAGTAAGCAAGCAACAGTGAGAAATATACATCGCATGTTACAATAACATTTTTAAAATATCATATTGACTAGATCTATAACAGGGAAAAAGTCCACTACGGACTCTAGAGATCCACAGTACTTCTCCAAGTACGTGATGTACACAAGGACTGCAAAATCTTACGTGCAAATAGTTTAGTAAGACATGAAAACAAGGCAGCTGGCTGAGGCACGTGCTGTATTTAACCAGAATATACTCCATTGACCAATCAAGTAAATTTGTGCATGTGACTTAATGCAAGTAAATGTAATTTTGTTACAGATTTCAATATCAGGCATTTAATGTTAGTGCACAAGATAAGTAGCTGTCATTAGGTTTTAAACATAATTTCTGGAATGCAACTTTTTCAGGATGATGTTTTAGGAAAAGCAAATCAATCTGCAAGTCGTAAACATTTCTTACAAAGAGCTCTGAATGACATTACCAAAAGAAGAGTAATATTGTCTTTTGGACCTTTTCAGCCTGCATAAATCTCAATAAACAGGGACTGCTTCCTTGTTAGGAAGTGTAAGGGGAGTTGCATTTTTTTTATTTACATGTAAGGTAACAGCAGTTGCTGACTTCAAGATTTTGATACGAACTCTTTGTTGAAAAGCAGTCATTACAAGCACAGAAGGGGGTCACAATTTTCCAAATTAGTTCTTTAACAAATAGATTTAAACTAGTTCCTAATTAACAAGAAATGAACACAGTGAAGCACTGCATGTGTTTGTCAACAAAATGCTCTGTTTCAGTATGTGTCATAGCTGTGCATCCCCATGCCAAGAAAAACCTCGAAACCACACATGGTATTTTTCTAAGTATTTTTTTAGTTAAGATCCAGTTATACCACATCAGCCCAAAAGGAGGATGACCCTCAATTTCAGATAATCCATGTTTTTTTAAGTTAAACTGCCTAAGATAAGGAATAACACTCATCTTGCTTTTAGGTGAATATAGAATTTCTTTAAAGCATTCTTTTTTGAGTTCAGTGAAAGATTTCCACATTGCATTAACATAGAAAAGCTTGTTCTGATTGCTTTTGTTTAAGAAATGTGTCTCCTTCACACCACATCTTCCCTCATCCAGTTGCAGGGAATGATGAGGGAAGAAACAGGAAGAGCCAGAAGATCAATACCTGGCTCTAATCCTGAAGTCACCAGCATAATTTTGGGGGTTTTGATCATGGGTCAGTCTACATGACATCAGGCCTGCTGGTGACAGATGGGGTACACCTGTCTCAAAGCCAGAAAAGATCTTTGCACAGGAGTAAGCATTGCTTATTGAAAGAGCTTTAAACT
>VZTV01008414.1:0-19998 GCA_013400875.1 Anhinga rufa
GGATAAGGTGGAGGTGGCGATGGTGTGTTTGGAATGACTGTGGTAATGAAAAACATGTCCTGAACACTTCTTTTAAAGTGTCACTGTTGTGTTGTGTTTGGCTGCCGGCAAGTTTGCTCATCAGAGTCAGGTAACGTGTAAATGACATCAACTCCTTCGGCATTTTCCCCTGAAGGGAACAGCCAAGCCTTTCAGGCAGTCCCAGCTGCGATGNCATTCGGAGGAGGTTGGCAGACTGCAGTCAGGATCATGGTGTAATTTAGGTAGGAATGATAACCTTCTTCGCTCCAAAAAGTGCAAGCGCAATTGAGTCGGCTCATTAAGCCAAAATCCATTGCTGTCTGTGCGGATTCACAGTGGGAGCTGACATGAAATATCAAGGAGGGATTAGTGTGCGCAGCATGCTGTTGTTAAAGGCTGCGGTTAAGTGCTTGTGCCACTTGGTCAGACCACGGTGAAATTGCAGTGAGTGTTGAGTTGCTAATGTCTCCTCAGGTTACTCGACTTGGGTTTGCGTGCAAGCAGACCAAGGTGGCTGATTGGCAGGCTTGCTGCATAGTCAGGATTATAGAGCGCTGCTGAAGTATAGGCCTGAAATAGCACCCCTTCCAGTGCCTCACTAACAGCAGCAGCTACACAGGGCCTTACTGAGAAGGAAGAACTGGTCTGGATTTAAATAGATGTTTTAACAATATTTTGCTACTTTTTTTTTCTTCCACGTAGATTCCCGTGTTCTGGTGAGCCAGCCAGGCTCTCTGAGCAAAGAGAAGTTTGTGTTTTGTTGAGCTTCCCACCTGGGAGTCACATTGCTATGCAGGAGTGCCTGAATGGAGGAGGATTTTTCAGAACAAAAAAACCCAATGTTGCAGCCCATGCATTTCTCTATGCCAAAGTCCAGTCTTTTCAAGTTCTCAGTATTACTTGGGAGAAGCATTTTTCTATCCTCTTGCCTCACATGGGTGTCTTTCTGGCCCACTTCTTCTCACATCAGGGATCTGGCTTGCTCAGGAGTCCCCTGTAGCCCACGCTCACTGCCAGTATTGTGATCCAGCCCTGCCAGAAGAGCTTCACTGGAATGGTTTGCCTGTTGCGTGCTGTGGAAGAGGCACACAGTGCTTGTTTTGGGGGCAGCAGGCATGCCCGAAGCCTGGCACAACAGGAAATGCATGTTCATCCCAAACTCCTAAAAGGAGAAGTGGCTATCAGCTTGGGGAGTGGTAGGACAAGTGAAAACCAGGGCAAAAAGATTAAACTGAGGTCTTTGCCTGGTTGTCTGTTACAGTTTTCACAGAGGTGTAGGAACTGTTGTATTTTGGTCCTTTCTCTAGGCTTCAGACGGATCTTTGTTGCAGTTTAGCTGCAAATGAATTCAAGCAATTCAGACTGTGCTTAAGTAACCAGAGCAAAACATTGTGGGAAATTATGGTGTGAAGAATCTGCTCCTTAAGCTTTTTCTTATGTTGGAGTCTTTGACGAGGGAAGTATGCATTTGTGTGAGTGTATTATCAAGTATCTGAACTCCCTCTCCCCGTTGCTGGCTCTCAAATACTTTGTTATTGCCAATTCACTGACCTCTCCTATGCTGATTGCGCAAGACCAGGTTGAAGGTCAATCGTGTCATGACCTGGGAAACTAGAAAATAAGTTGAATAAATCCCATTAAAATATTTATAGATAGATATCGTGTCTTGGAGGGTTGGAATAGATATATATTGGGTGCAAACAGAAAGAGCTTTTTTAAAATTAAAAAAAAAGTGATGTAAGAATTATATCAATGTTGGTAATTTCTACTTGTGAAAAATAGCATTTAGAGTTCTACAGGGAGTGGGGGAGAAAGGAAGCTGTCTGTGGGGCGGAGAGAGTGTGGTGGTATTAGGTACCCAGACATGATGTAGGTGAGGTGGACAGAGTTGTAGCAGTCCACAGCGCTCCTGCCATACTGTCTGTTCAGCTTCTGGGAGGGTGAAGGTTCAAGAGAAAGTGTGGCAAAGCTCAGTTCTCCCTAACCAGTGAGATCCTCTGCACAGGGCAGCCATCTGTCTGTGAGTCTCCTGTCCTCTGTAAGTGTGCTGCCTGTATCCCAAGGGCTGTCTATGTTGTTAAAAATCGACGTTGTTAAAGACCTGATTCTCGGAGGAGCGCTGCTGTGGCAGGCAATGTGATGTGTGCCTGGCCGGGTCTGAACCCCTCGGGGGAAGGAAGAGCTTTCTTGCATGCTGTGCTCTGTCACAACTGTTTTAGCCTGGAAGTTCATGTGTCCCTTTGTACTGAGGCTACATCCTCGTATAGTAAACTGCTGGTGGGAAATAGTCTCCCCTTGCATTATTATGCCAGTGGGGGGGAAGTTTTCTATCGCGTGATAAGGTTTGTTCAAGCGCTGTTTTCCTGCTGTAGTTTTTGCTGGCTGAAAAGGTCACTGGCTGCTTCCCAGAAGTGCCTGCAAATCTGCCAGGTGAGTTGCTTGCGTGTGCTCTGTGAGTGCCATGGATTGTCACGAGCAAGGTTTGTGGTAAACAGCATGAGTAACGCATCATTGCCAGGTTGGTTCCTCGGGGCTGAGCTGGGCGCCGGCAGCTAAGGGGCAGGGCTTGAATAAGGATAACAGGGTCAGTCTTCCCCTTTCATCCCTTATTTAAGCAGCCACGACCAGTGCTGGGTGGGGGTGCGTGTTCAAGATATTCATAATGGAGATCTCTGCTCTGATACACAGACCTTGAAGAAATAAACTCAGCTCTCCCAAAACATGAATGCTGGCTCTACCCCTGTGGCCATTTCAGAATGGATGCTCTTCTGTATTTGAAAGTATGTGCATGCAAAATGTTTGAAAAGACAGGCTAAGAAACAAACAGGATCCCTTGCCACACCCCATCACTAGCCTCTTTTCCTTCTTCATTTGGAAAATACAAAATCTGCTTTTAGAAAGACCCTTTCTGTGCTACCAAATGTGCACGTAACCCATCAGTTTGCTCCCTCCTGTTCCACTGCTGGGTAAGATTTCTTAGAAGAAAGAATGGAATAAGCCATTCAAATGGCAATGTTTTACAGTGCCTGCCTAGCCGGATGAGTAGCTCTCTGAGCACTGGGGTTGAACATGCCTACTTTCCTACAAATTTGTGTCCAGTGGTTGACTGTGAGTCTCAGCTGAAACTTTTCCCATGGTTGAGCAATCTGCTGGGATTCTCCCCTCTCTCTGGGATTACGAATGTCAGCCTCTCCTTCCATGAGGATAATTATAGAATTGCCTCCCTGCCTGTTTTCACAAAACTTGTAAGAACTTGCAAGAATTTGCTTTCTCTGGCCCTTTGTCAAACCTTGGTGTAATGACTGTGGGCCAAGACAAAAACTCTGGGAGCAGGACACAGACATAGACATATACGCACAGATACTGTGGTCATATATAAGCCCTGTTTCCCTAAGAAGCAAAGTAGAGGGGATGGGCAGTGGGAACCACATTGTGGCCTCTTTGTGGGACAAGGAGTCGCTGACAGTGTCCTGAGAAACAGGGATCTTGCACATGCAAGGCAGGGAGTAGGAGGAGTACAGCATCTGCTCTTTCCCTGCCTGTTGGAGCTTCCCTGCCTGTGTGCCACTAACGCAATAGGGGATGCTCGATGGCTTTCTTTTTCTTTTTTTTGTGAGTCTAACTTGTCACTCAAACATCCTTGTGGAGTTAAGTGCAGTGGTCACTTGGAGAGGCTACCTTACGAGTAGTAAGGGGAGGTCAGGGATTTCTCCTGTTTAACCACAAGGAGTTTCATAAATAAGAGAAATATGGTAATATTTCTAGTAACCGTAAGAGAAATATGGTAACTGAAGCATAAAGGCTTGGCATTTTAATAAAGCTAAGGCTATTCAAAGGTGCGGTTCCCACTCTGATGGTAATTCACTCTGTGAAAATAACGAGCAGTAACATGTAACACTTCCCAAGTGTGGGAAAAGAATAGTTCAGTCTTGCATAATCAGCATGCGAAAAATACAGAGATGTAGAGACAAGTACAATAAATAAGCAGAAAAACCACACGTGGGCTTACTGATGTTTTACCACGTCAGTGAGAGTTGTGTACTGTTCCTGGCTTTGCCATTAACTTGGTGTGTGATTTGAGGAAGATCATCTTACTGTTCTGTGCTCTGGCATACCTGTTAGCATTAGAGATTATGGCTGTCCACCTGAAATCTCACTCTACTTGTATAGAAGGTTTTTCTTCTGATAATCTTTGTAGTATTTTTTTCGTTTTAAGTACAGCAGGTGCTAGGAAAAGGGCTGTGATTTGTAGTTTTAAGCCATAGCTTGAGCATCCTGGGTTTTATGAAATTGTCAATCTCAGCCTTAAACCCAAAATGACATACTAAGGGTTTAATGGTTAACATTTTAATTCACGGTATAGATGAGTTGGACATCTTTTCAGCTCTAGAGGTAAACTTGAGAAAGGAGGAGAAGAGTCATGAGTGGAAGTGCAATGGCATTTCCCAGAAACAAACTGACTTCCAGCACAATGGCCCACGTCACGCTGTTAAGAAGCGGCATCTCAGGCTCTGAAATAGAGCTCAAGTTTACAGTAGGACCTTAGGTGGCATTCACCTTGAGCATGGGGTCTGCTTTCATGGATGGTATTCAGGTGTGTGGCAGTTCTAGGATGAGAGGCTTATGGGTGTGGTGATAAATTACTCTGCTATTTACTGACAGACTCACCTCCTTATGTGCATATGGACTTTAAAGGGGCCCCATATAATTGTGTTAGCAACTGCTCTAACTGAGAGCAAGTAATAGTGTCCCTTCCCACATCTTCAGCTGCTCAAAAGTTCTTGTGAGAAATTCCACTTCTGAGGCTAAAATTACCCTACATGTACCAGCATTTATTTATTTTTGGCTGTTCTGAGAATAGAAGGTTTCAGCCACACTTCAATAATGAGAGAAGAATGAAATGAGATTTTCTTTGTCCCCAAAAATGTTGGTTTTAAACATCTTTTCAGCTCAGTGCTTGAAATTGGAAAATCGGGATGTGACAGTGGTGCTCCAAAATTCTCCGGGGAGCTTTGGGCTTGACTTCATGGTTTCATGCAGTTTTTTGTGGCTGATATGGAGCCTATGAAGCAGACTTTTCCAGTTCATTTTTTTCTGAAGCACATGACTAAGGAAAGATTTACTACAGAAGCATCTGCAACTGATTTAGCGAAGTAGCCCAATGAAGTATATTGCTGCAAATTGCTACAGAGACCTGACATGGTTGGTGGCAAGGTTGGGGAAGAAGGTCTTCTGCATGACTGTCAAAACCAGAAGGTACCTCAGCCTCTTGTGCTCTTGCTGAACTGAAGCAGAGGCGGCACCTTTCTAAAGAGTTATCCTGTGGTCTGAAATGGGAGATCATTTCTCAACAGCGAGGTGTTGTTTCTCCTTCCCATTTTCCTTGACCCCCAGGAAGTTCTTTGATCAAGAAAAGTCAGTTAGTGGAGCAGAGCATTTTGTCAACCACACTTAATGCTGGGGTGACAGCTGAGCGCTCAGTGCTTTACTTGGGCACCTCAGGGACCAAGCAGGCAATTAAAAACGTTGTCTAGTAAAAGTCTTATCCAAACTAGTGAGAAGAAGAGAGTGCAGAGAGCAGCTGATGTCTGAGGAGAAGTGAGGATTGTTTTTTGTTTTAATTCTGTTCTGAAGCTCTTTCCAAGCAAAGACCTGGCCACCGTTGCTGCTCTGACCTTTCTTCTTATCTCATTCCTTACCTTCTGCTGGCTCATGTTGGAGTGGTGGGGTATGACCCCTCTTGCATTACCCCTGTCTCATTTCACAGTTCTCAGTTCCTCATATGTCTCTTTCTTTCCTTCCTTAATTTTTGCCATGTTGTTTAAAAAAAAAATCCAAAAATTCTTTGATGGCACCACATGGGCAGAAAAATGTCTGGAGGATCACATCATTCAGTCTACACAATGCCTGGATTTAAGCCATTCTTTGAGTTCATTGCTTACATGACCTCTAAATATTTATTTTTGAAATGGGTTTACAAATTGCTGTGATAGATTAAAAGACCCCTGAAAGATGTGTATTCTTCTAAACACATGCTTGAATGGTGGTTGGTTTTAACAAAACAAAACAACAAAAAAGGCAAACAACTTGTTTAATTTTACATGAAGTAACAGATCTGTACAAAACTTAATGTTGGTTTATTGTTTAAATCTTGTGACTGATGTCTGAACAGCCAATACATATTTAGGATGACAATAATGTTGGCAGCAACTCCAAACTCTTTTATCAACATTTTTGACATAAGAGATGTGACCGTAATTTTCTTTCAACAGCCAAGTTTTGGGGGGTTTATTTTGTTTTGTCTTTTAATGTACTCCCCTTGTGCTTTTGCTTGGGCAAATACTGTCTCTAATGTAATTAAAATCAAACTCTCTCTATTAGTGAATATTTAAATTGCTTTCTGTCCTGTATAAACAGGCAGATCTTGGCTCCAGCTCTCTACATTAATATGTGAGACATCAGACTCTTAAGACTAGTGGTTAATTGGAAATCAGGTAATGGAGGAAACATCGCCGTTGCCTTGTGATGAAGGCTTAGTGAATGTATCTTAGTAGCAATACACAGATGACTCTAAGGGTCAAAGCCAGATAGGAGTGTGGGGAAGCCTATCGGCTATAGCTAATTTGATGAGATATACAAGCTTATCTAGTCTTCCTTTGCTATGATGATAAACAGGATTGCTTCAGATCTAGTCAAACACTCTCGTACATACTTGCCAGGTAAATATACATGAATAGCTTTGTCTTGTGGATGAATAGGTTTGTCTTGTGGAATTTGAGGATGGATGTGTAATATGTTTCAGCCTTTTACTTGGAAATCTTTATATTTTCAAGTACTTTATACTCAGGATTAAGCCTGGGATTTCATGCTACAAAACTCTGCGTACTCCAAAAGGCACAGAAAGCCCTGTCAAACAGCTCTGAGGCAATCACAGGTTTAAGACAGTTTTCGTTTGCCATGCCTGAAGTTATGTGGTAAATATGGCAAAGTAAAAAATACAGTACCTGAGGAGGTAAATAGCTTAACCTACTAATCTTGCTATCTAAACAGTACCTGAGAGAACAGATGGCTTGCTCTGCCAAAAACAAGCTTTAGAAAATAAAAGTAATGGTGTCATCTTGTTTTGATGATGTAAATGGGTGAGGGTAGTACTATTCAGCCATAGTGTTTCATTATAATTACCAATTTAAAAAAAAAATAATCTTGGGGGCACATTATTACACTAACAAGCTCCAAATTCAACTTTCATCAGAGAGCCCAACTGTGTAAAATGAGCTGGATCTTTGAAGTTAATTTTTACTTACCACACAGTGCCTCCCCACACAAAGGCAATAAGATCTGTATTGTGGGGCATTTCTACTGCTTTAATCACCACCTACTGCACTCTTACTGGTAGTCAGTCATTAATTGTAGCAATTATGACACAAATCTGGATTTATTAGTTCCGTAAAGCTGTGGGAAATAGTGAGTAGAATTAGTGTATTTTCCATAATAACAAATAATGTGGTTTTATTAGATCTGAACATGGTGTGTCGATTTATACAGTAAAAATGACTGCATGTAAGCCATTCAGGTTGCTTGAATGATCTTTCATCAGCTTGGCTGTAACATTTCAAATTGTAGAACACTTTCCCACTTGCTAGCAGTGTCTTGGTCCCTGATTTAAGGGATCAAAAACTGTTTAGAAATCATTTCAGCTCAGGCTTTTATTTAAAAATAGCGCTTCCTTACATGTAACGTTGCCACAGTAGCGACCCCTATTTTTCTTGAGAGGATGGGATATGCAAGATGTGTGTGTCTTGATGTGACTGTTCATAAACCAACTCACTGCTGGACTGCATCCCGAAATGCAAAACTGGTCCAAGAAACAAGTTTCTGGTGCAAAATTAGCTACAGTGCTTAGTGTTCTTTGGGTTTGAAGAGCTTAATCTACCTGTGAAGCCATGCATTTGTATTGCACCAGTCTATGCCGTGTCCACACAACCATTAAAACATTTTTGAGATTGTTAGAGGCTTTGAAAGGTCTATAAGTCAGTAAAGGTCTATTTCTTCCTGCTTGTTGTGTAATTTGCTATCCAGTTCATAGTGAAAAGTTTTAAGAAGGGCTGTTGAATACACGTCTTATCCAGCACCCCTTATGGACCAGTTCTTAGGTTCAAGGTAAAAAGTTCTTCCTCAGCTGGGTTGCTTTTCAGTAGAAATTATTTTTTTTATTTACAAGACTAGCAACTATATGGTATCTATTGGTTCTATCTATCAGGCTCCAAGCCTGATGAAGAAAAAGGACCATAGAGATTGTTGAGCCTTAGAACCAAGCCTGTGAAGGACTTCTAAGAGGTAAAAGCTAAGGAACTGTTGAGTACAGTAATTTTCTTTACAGTGTCCATTCCTGTGCTCTGGGAGGTGTGCTGCCATATCTTCCACTGGCTGCATAATCTGGGCATCTCCTTCTGTGGGTTTTATAAAGACAGTCTTGCATTAACCCATTTCAAAAAATCCCAAGCGGATGGGTGGGCTGCTGGGGCCAGCTCCTTGTCTGAGGAAGTGGCACAGTTACCTTGGAAGCAGAAGATACAAAAAGGAGTCTATTGCACCTGGGCATGCAGAGGGATGGAGTGGGGTATGAATCCCATGCAGTTGCTGTGATAGTGCATAGGGAAAAGAAGAGGGGAAGGGTTCTGAATCCTGCAGAGTTTTAAGAAATATTTCATCTTGATACATGCACACATTCTCTCCATTTACTCAGGCTGAGCTGGAGACAGCTGGTATTCTTCCAGACACCGAGGAAGCTGGGCGTCAGCACTGTCTACTTCAGATAAGATTAATTATGTATAGCTTAATGGGGAATGGAGCCTAATCTGTTGGGATGCCATGGCAAGCACTCCTAGTGAGGAGGAGCAGCTGCCTCTTTTGGGCCTCCTGAGAGGAATGAGATGAACCGTCCGAGACAGATTCAGATTGACTCCTGTTTGGTTCTGCAGGCAAGTTGCTCGCACCTTGTAGTCGACTGTGTTGAAAGCAGCAGACAGATCTATGGACTTCTGATCGTGTCCAGCTCTTAGCTCTGTGCACTTCAAAACTCTCTTTGAAAAATGACGCCATAATTCAACACAGTAATACAGCAGAAGGAATTTTGTTTCCTACTTGTATAGCAGAGTGCAAGGGTACTGTGAGCTTCCTCCTGAAGTACGTACTAACAGAAGTCTTGACCGACGAACCAGAACAGTGGCTGTTGTTTTGAATGAAAATCCTCCACAGACACTTCTGCTTCCCAGTTTGAATTTGGAGGTTAGAAAGAGAATTGATCTCTTGAATGCTTTCTGTGTTGAGCACAGGTTGGAGACTTGACCTACCACTCTTGCACCCTATGTATTCCTATCCTACCGAGACTGGTCTGTGCAATGAAGACATGATCTTCATCTTCCTCAAATGGTGGAGACAAAAATGATTCTCCTCCACAAAATTTCTGCCATCTTAAGTGGTGTTAAAATAGGCCAGAAACTGTGTGAGCCTATCCAAAAATGCCTTGCTTTGTCTGAGATGTGTTCTGCCCTGCAGTGCCCTGTATTTTTGTCTGTATTTTCCTTGCTCTTAAAAGCGATCAGAATGGCTGAATGGATTTTTCCAGTGACCCTGTGGGAGGCAGCTGCTGTGTGTGTAGGCAGCTTGAAGACTTGTGCATGTAGTTTCCCCCTCATCCCTGCAAGGTTTACTTGGTAGGCATGCTTGTGATTTGGTTGTTTCAAATGCACAGTCTCCACTCCCAAAGCGTGCATGAGCAATTTAAGGAGAAGGAGATGTGCAGATTCTCTAGTTTTTAAAAAAAAACAACAAACCAAACCCATACTTGCACTAAGGCAGCATTTCATCTGTCCTTTTCCTCTTAGGGACATGAGTTCTCATGATCAAAGAATCATTGAGGTTGGAAAAGACCTTAAAGGTCTTAAAAGATCATTGAGTCCAACCATTAACCTAACACTGCCAAGTCCGCCACTAAATAGATGATAGGTACAGTTTGGAGTCATGAGCATCTTTGTTACTATTGCACGTGTTTATAAAGCACTGGTGCTCTTACTGGTGCAAGAGTGAAGACAGAACAATTCTCTGCCTAGAAGCACTCTCCCTCCCTGTTCTCAGAAATGATGCTGCCTCCCTCCCTGCATTCAGCAACTAGGAGCTAGTAGCTGTAGGCGAGTGATCTTTAACACAGCCATGGGTTTACCTGCTCCACTTT
This sequence comes from Anhinga rufa, assembly GCA_013400875.1. Lineage (NCBI taxonomy): Eukaryota > Metazoa > Chordata > Aves > Suliformes > Anhingidae > Anhinga > Anhinga rufa. Next base: position 10,256 of record VZTV01008414.1, read on the forward strand.
TTTTAGGACAGACCTCCTGCCAAGGTATGTTTCCTGGGGTTCTAAGGTTAAAGGGAGCTGAGAAAACCTGGCTTCTGTCAAGATCACCTAGGCCAGAGGACGGCATGCTTCAGCTTCCCACTGTCCTTTAATTTATCTTCATTTTCTCAATGACTGCCATGTAGAAGAATCCTGGGACATTAGTGGCTCTTGATATTGCAGAGGAGCTTGGTTAGTAGCCAGAGTGTTTTTCAGATCCATGGAGTGATAAAGCTTTGTAGGCTCAAGCTCTTCTGGGCTCCCTTCAGAGATCCTGGCTAGGATCTGCCCAAGCTTGCAGTTTTGAAGCGGCTTTTTAGGGTCCGCCCCAGGTAAAGCGCACCTTTGCTCATCCTTGGATGCAGTTAAAAGACAAGGCATGAGTGAAGAACAGAAAATTAGGAGGGGAATTCTAGATCACTGGAGGCTGCGATGTGTGAGTGCTGGTGCTTTCACACGCTCCTGGTGGGGGGTTCCCGCTCCTGGCGCTTAACCTGCGGCAGGGAGAGCAATAGCAGCTGTTCCTTTCCTTCTGGTTTGAAGACAGTGTAAGTGGTGGTGTACCCAGCAGGTGTTAAATACATCACTTGAGCTCTTCTGAAACCTGAACTAAGTACTTGGTTGGTTGCTCAGTGTGGGGGAAAAAAAAAAAAAAAAGAGGAATTAAAAAAATGCTTCAGGCTTGCAAATCTGTGCAGAGACTCCCTCTCCAAATCAAAAAGTCAGGTTTTGTGCCTTGGTCTGTGGCAATAATTTGATGCTTTTTCCTCTTTGAGGTTTTCAGTGCAAACTCTCTAAGCCTTGGTTTCACAAAAAATTATTGCTAGGCATGAGCGACTGGTTTCCAGCCTGGAATAATTTTATATGCTCCTGAGAATGCTGTTGCCTTTGCCCAATTCTGTGATTATTTACTGTAGCAAATCATTCCTGTAATATTTGTCGTAATGACAACTGTAAAACAGAATATCTATAGTACTGTTAGGTTAGCAGAAACTAAAGGAAAGCAGTGATTGCTGAACTAGATGCCTTGCCAGAGATGTGAGCTTAGGTCTGTACCTTTCCCGTTGTCAAAGGAAATCCATTATCTTAAATCACGTTTGCTTCATTGCTTCTACACAGAAGTGAACTACCCGTTTTAATCTTACACAGAAGAGTTGCACCCTGGAAAACTAATCTAATTGGTATTTTATTTTATTTTGGATTGGGTTTTGGCACCCTTTTGGATATGCTGGTGTAAGGGACCATGTGAAGTTACCTACTCTTTCTTGCCCCCGCCTTTTCTTAGGTAGGGGAAAAGTCATAATTATAGTGCTTATCTTCTCAAAAGATTCAGGTAACAGAAGCGGACAGCTAGCAGGGGTGGGCTGCATTTGGTCTAGTGGTGTAGCAATGAGGGGCTCGGTACCCCTTCATAGGGATATGCTGCTACAACTGTACGACAGACAGTGCCTTGAGACAGCAGGAGTCATCCCCTCCACCGTGTCCCCATGCAGGGACCAAGGAACAGCTCCATGACCTCCCGGACACCAAGCAGGTGGTGCAGGGGCTCACCCCATTGAGAAGGGGAGAGGGTTGGTTTTTTGTAGAAAACAAAGCATTTTCAACATGCTCAACATGGAAAAGTGTACTGGCTCAGAGTTAGAGCTCGTGTCTGTTGTCCTCATCCCCTTTCCCACCACCACGGCCACTAGCTTCAGCGGTGTGCCCTGCCCTTCTCTTGGGTTTAGCCCTCTCTGCTTCATGGCTGTCTTCAGGTTTTTCCCCTGGTCCTTTCATAATGTCTGCATCTTTTTCTGGTTTTTACATCCATCTTGGAGGAAGATTTGGTATCTACTGCTACTGCTGCACTGGGGCAGCGTGCAGCCACCTCTGCAGGTCACATATAGCTGATGTTGGGGACTGCAGGATCTCAGTAGAAACCAGAGTGCCCTGGGCAGTTTAACGTTCTCGTTTCCATACAGTAGCAAAACACTGGTGAATTCAGTATGCAGAGAAGAATGCGAAGGAAAATTTATGTGCTTTGTGTATTTAAAGATATAAATTACACCATCTCTGCTGGGTCTTATGATGTATTAGCTCAAAACTTGCTTATTTTGGGATCTGGTTCTTTGCCGCATATTTCTTAGACTACGCATGTTTTGTCAGTCCTTAGGCATGGCTCACGTGAGCCTGGATTATACAGATAACGTAGACACTGCACCATGTGTTGAACCCTGCACATCCTGCTTTTCTCTTGTCATTGACAACTTCTGTGTTTATCCTGTCGTGGATGATATCTAATATTATTATGCTGGCTCACTGCTGAGCTTTTTAACGAAATGCTACTGTGGCTTGTCTTTATTATAATAGAGGGCTATTTTAAATTAAAATGCTTTATTGATATGAAAAACTTGTTTTGTTTTGTAATTAGAAAATTCACTGTGCTTTTAATTAATACAAGTATTGAAGAGGTATTTGGTTTCTGAGTTTACTTTTGGTATTCCACAGCCACGTTATTTTAGTGATTTATAGTTGAAATGTCTATTGAAAGCCTCCATAATAAAAATAAAAAAGAAATTAGATTACCTCTGAGACTTAAAAAAGCTGTTGAAGAATTTATTAGAACAATGTTAAAATATGCCCTAAAACAAGTCATGTTAGTCTACAGCTTGAAATGGGATACCTGGGAATTCAGAGTGCTGTAGTACTCCGATTAATTAAAATGTAGTCAGCTGAAACCTCCACTATAATCAAAATTGTTCCCTGGCGTTTTACCTTCATTACAGTCCTGCTGCAGCCTTCCAGTCCCAACCATTGCTGAGCTAAGTGATTAGTTCGGTTTAAAAAAAATAAACAAAAGGATAAAATTACCATGACAGTACATAGGATTGATTTTTTTTTTTTTATTGCTATGTTGGGCTCTGTTTGATAGCATTAATTGTATATGGCCATTCTTTCTGCTGCCAAAGACAAACAGTGAGAGACAAAGTATCTCTGATTTCAGGGCTATGCTGGTTTCCATATTGTAAGACTTGGATTATTTGCTGTTTTCTGTAACTTTGGCTAAGACGCGGAGCTTCCCTCCGCAGATGTGCTGCCTATCTCATCCCTGTTGTGTTGTGGCTAGTGTTCTGCTACAGCGGGGTTTCCTTATCAGCAATTCTGCACTAAATCAAGCGGGAGGAGGCTGTGTTTCCCAACAGGGTCTCAAATGAAGAATTCACAGCATGTGAATTCATACGGGATACCAGAGGACATCTGCCTTATGAGGCTGTCTCCAGAGTTAAGACTTAAGGGCCTAGATAAAGCACTGCTTCTGTCTCTCCCATACCGTGTATATTCTGACCTCAGCTTTACACAGTCTGTCATCAGTTTGTTCTTGAGCTGGATGTGGTAGTGAAACCCTTTGGATAGGGCTAACCCTTATCATTCTCTTTTTTCATGTCAGGACACTCTCCCAGAAGCTGCTGAATAGCAAAGACATGACAAAGAAGCCTTTGATTGTGGCTGTCAATTCTGAGACTGGAGAATTGTAGCTCCAGACCAAAAGGGATCCCATTGAGCTATGTCTTTCTGACAGACTGAGCCCCAAGTTTGTTTTTCATCTTAATGATCTGAATGCAACTGGTTTGGATTCTTGAAAATATATTTAAAAACACTGATGCTTTTTCAAGGGTTAAAGAAAGGGACGTCATTTCCTTTCTGTCTGAATGTAATAGCTATTATTTTATTCTACTATAACACTTTCTTCAAGAATCCCATAGCACTTTATGTATATTTTTAGGTTCCAAAACACCCGTTTAAGGGATATTTCTGCATCTTGTTTTTTGCAGTAAGACAAAGTGAGATGGAAGAAGTGCTACTGATTTGCTAAAGGCTAAGCAGTCCCTGTAGAAATGTGTACTCCCAAGCTTTTGAATATAACAAAGCACATCCATTTAAATAAATCCTCTAGGATTCCCTTCTCTGACCCCGTGTAGTGGGTATGTACACAAAGCACAAAGAAAACACAGCGTATCATCTCGTATCTGTAGAACATCCTCAACAATTGTGAAGTATGAAACTGCTGAGTACATACAATAGCTTTGCACTTTTAATAATAAAAATGTCTTCAATGTTATCAGCTCTTTTTAAGTGACATGTCACAAGAAAGGACAGTAGAGAAGAACCTAGCCATGCCTTCTCCAGTGGTCACTCCATACCCTGCGTTGCTTGATGAAACCTGGCATTTCTTCTTTTTGTTTTGCTGTTGAGGAGCAGACCTGATGGGGAACCCACTTTGCACATTTCTGATAGGGCAGAAGAAGAGCCTAAAATGGAGGACAATCTGTGTTCCAAAAGAGACTCGTGAGATTCCTCGCCCACGTAAGGGGGCAATCTCTAGGAAGACTCAAGAAACCTATAATTAGACTACGTGTTGTCCACTTCAGACAGCTGGAGGTCAGATGAAAGTTAGTGTGAAGGGGAGCGAACACTCTTGTTTTTCCCCCCTTCAAGAGTCTCAAGTTTCCTGTTGCAAAAGAGTTGAGAGGTCATATAGTTTCAGTCTCTTGGTGTCTACTTAGCTATATCAAGAAACTCCATTGCAACCTGAGCTGTCTCGCCTTCTAAGCGGGCCGGTGCTAGTGGGTGGGTGACCACACAGTGGGGAACATGCAGCCCATTGGCTTGGCTGCGTGAGACAAACTGAACAGCAACAGCATGTGCTCGAGCACATGAGTCCTGACACATCGTCTCAACCCTTCCTTTTCCTCATATACTGACAAGCTCATCCTGTACCACCCTGCTTTATTTTCAAGTGGGATTTCCTTGTCTTCCCACTCTTTTAGGCAGGAATTGTGTGAGTGGACATACAGTGGTATGCATCGAATTGTATTGGATGACATCTCTAACTGTTACGTTAGCAGAATAAAGCAGTAACAGGAAGAATGGCTGCCACTCATTTTCTATTTAAATTGAGTGTTCTTAAAGACAGACAAGACTTATGTAAAATGCCTGTTTTTCACTATATTTCACTATATTTTGCAGATTATTTTTAAATTGGCTCTTTAGGGAGAATATCTAAAACATTTGTCATTCATTTGGGGATTTTTTTATATTCTTTTTATCCTTTGCTCTTGTATTCTTCTGCAATATTGTTAGTGACTAAGAAAATTGCATGAGTACTGTGCTAGACACAAATGTGTTGTAAATACTGATTTTTTTTAATGTTGTGTGCGTGCTAGAGATTGGACACTGTTGTCCTGTTCAAGTGAATGGCTGAGGAACAGATTGGTATACTAAAAAGCTGGTTATGAGTGAAAAATGGGAAAGTTGACCTCCGAGGACTTAGTTTAACAGGTCTATGTTTAGTCCAAGTTTCATTTTATATAATTTAAAGTTTTGCAGTTGCGCATATACACTTTTCACACTCTGATGTTTGAGACAAAAGAGCTCAGTATTGCTGGATTACTTTCTGTGGAGTTTTAGCCCCAGTAGAGATCATTGTGAATTTGCTGCAATTGAAAGATTTTTAGGCTTATGTAATGGAAGATATTTGTGTTAGTGTTTTGTACAATCCCAGTTTTAACTGTTTCTCCCTATGTGACTGTGCCACATTGTATAGGTGGGATCTTCATTAGGAATCATTTTATAGTTCACCACCTTCATCTTCAAATGAAATGTACTGATACAATCTAGCCTTCCATATAGTTCTTTTCCTCGGCAGATGTCACAGAGCGGCGGAAAGCCATGCATACACCATTCATAGCGAAACTGCTTCAGCAAAGCACAGCCATTGCTGTGCCGGTGCTTTCCCAGGCTCCCAGCTCCTGCTGAGCTCCCTGCGAGAGCGAAGGTCTTCCTGTGAGCGTGCTGTGTACCTCCATTACTGCCGTAAGAAACGTGTGCCCCACTGGAGCGCTCTGCTTTCAGCTTACTTCTGCAGCTGTCACTAAACTTGGAGTTGGGAACAGCTCTATGAAAATGAGAAAACAATCTGTGCAGGTGGCCAGCTGTATGTCCTCAATTTTTAAATACTTTTGAAAGCATATTTTCAAGTATAGATAACCACAGCTGCTCTGGGTATATACATGCTGTCTCATAACCCTGCACAATGTTTTATAATGTTCCAGGTAAACTACTTCCAGTTGTTTAATTTCATTCTCATAATCATTTTTAGGCAAAGCGGTCATAGTCGTTCTCCGTTTCATCTAGTCAAACTGAAAGCCCATATTAAAATAAATGCATATTTCAAAGGAGATGCTTCATCTTAGCCTAAAATACTACTTTTGCCATTAATCGATAGAGGGTGGGTCTCCACCCCCTGCAACTTTGTCATTTGTCTATATGCAACTGTGTACATATGTATATGCATTTGTATGACTGCAAGAGAGAGATGCAGATGTGACCGGTGGAAGGCAGGCTGCATCCGCGGTGTCCTCAGTTGCACCGATGGTCAGTGTCTGAGGTCAGGTGGGGCTGCTTCTTCTGCTTCCCCTTTGCCTGCACCAAGAGCCCAAGTTCCCAAGTTCCTGTTCTTATGTGGAGGCTGTACACAGCAGCCCTTATATCACATGAATGGGTTGTGTACCCAGCCTGAATAATCCCTGAAGTAAAGGCTGAGACCCATAAAACTGTACCGAGTGGAACCAGTAAGATGTCTGGGCGAGAAGGAAGGCACTAAGCGTAGCAGACGGTCTGCCTGCAGTTTTCCCCAGTTTGGAGCTGGCAATTGCAGCTGCAAAGCTGCAGGCCTGTAGAGTACCTAGATCTTCAAGTGGATTTTTTTTTTCTTGTGCCTTATTCTGCTTAGATGTGAGCATGAAGTTTTATTGTGCTTTGGGTAGACAAAAGTGAATTTGCCACAGTTAAAAGTAATATTTTTCTAATGCTAAATGTGAAAACCAATGTTGGAGATCTTTCCATTAGTCTCAACACTGTATCAGACTGAAAGAAAATGCAGACTGCTGAGGCTATTTCTCCCCTCAGAGCAGACTGTTTTCTGCAGCAAGATATCACTATACCTCTGGTGCACAGAGAACAAAATGCAGCAGGGGACCCTATGGAAAAGTTCTGTTGTTGGGTTTTTTTCCTCCTATTTTTGGGAGATGGATTTGTGAAAGCAGGTCAAGCAAAGCTTGGGGCTATGTGGCTGGTTGTGGGTATGAACTTTGATTTCCTTCCTCTTCCCTGTTACCAGTAAGTCTCCAGGGAAAATATTCTTTAGCAGAATTACTACAATTATTTAATTAACTGTTTGCTTACCTATAGCTTTGTGATTTTTCTGTGCCTGTAAGTATCTCTCTCTCTCCTATACAGCATGTATTGGCACATCATAGAATCATAAAGGTTGGAAAAGACCTCTGGGATCAACAAGTCCAACTGCCAACCCAGCACCATCATCCCTCCTAAACCATGCCCTGAAGTGCCACATCTACACATTTTTTGAACACCCCCAGGGATGGTGACTCCACCACCTCTCTGGGCAGCCTGTTCCAGTGCCTGACCACTCTTTCAGTAAAGAAATATTTCCTAACATCCAATCTAAACCTCCCCTGATGCAACTTGAGGCTGTTTCCTCTCATTCTATCATCCTCTGTCCCTTCCTGGAAAGTGTATTCAGGACTCATGGCAATAGTCACAAAATGTTTTGAAAGATAATTTCTGTGCAGGTGTTGAGGTAGAGCTGCTTCTGCAGCTGTAGCAACTTGTTTTCATACCAAATATTGTGCTCCCTCCTCATGCAGGCATACACACAGAGAACTGTACCCAAGTACTCTCAGACTCACTCTCTAGGTGCCACCTTTACCCTTCTCACACTCTTCCATCCCCTTTTGGGTGTCCCTGCCTGGATGTTGGCTGCAGCACCAGCTATGCAATGGTGGTGTGGTGGGTGGAGGTGGGTCCTGGGTCCTGCTGGCTGACTACAGAGCCATGTGCCAGTGACGCTGTAGCATCTGACAGGGTCTCTTGCTAAAGGTACTTGTTTCAAGATGAGTTGAGGTATGCTTTCACTCCCCTCAAAACCCCAGCTTGTTTCTGTCAGTTCAGTTTGTAAGGGAGGGAGGAAAATCCCAGCATCGTTTGTTGTTTGGCTGAACCAGGAGAAAGCCCCCAAGCAGGAACATAAATACAGCAAGGAGTAGTAGGGATCTGACTGCTGGTGGGACTTACTCATGCCCCTGGCACTGCTTGGATTTAGCCATCTGGCACTGGCCCTGCTTACACCTGTCAGCTGAGGGTGACAGTGCCAAAGCAAGGAGTTTGTGAATGTCCCCTTGGAGCTTTGCCTGGCCAGCTGGCAGCATATATCATCAGCCAAGCCTCCTCTTCCTCCTCCTCCACAACCTTGGACGTGTCAATCTATACATATAGCCATGCGCTCCCAGTGAGGACAGTGGATTTCAGCCCAATCTAAGCCCCCCAGTAGAAACAAAGGGTTTCAGTCTTTCTTTCCTGCACTAGAGGAGGAAAAAGATCTTTTTCTCCTTTTTATTTTCTTTTTTAAAATTTTTCCCTTCCATGCTGGTCTCCACTAGGATGGGCACATTGTGCCTATTGGAGGTCACACCTTAGCAAGATGAAGCCAGCTCATTCTGGTGCTGAAATTTTAAAATGGAGAGGATAGAATAGGAAGAGGAGGATCTTACCAAGCAGGATCGGCCCCAGCCGGAAAGAGGTTAGAAGCAGTTTGTCTATGTTAGAACATGAGGCCTGTTCACTCAGCTATGCTTCTTTCTAACTTCTTCCAGTAACGCCATGCTCATATTTATCATTGAAGTGATACTGCCATTTTCCATTACTGTCATCCTCTCATCTGTATGTCAACAAACCTCCCACCATTTTGGGTGACGGAGACCTTTTTGGCTGACCTTCTGTGGGGAAGGTGTGATGACCCTCCTTTCAAAACAGGCCAGTACCTGGCTGCTACTGGGACGCAGCTGCGCTCCCACCCCTCTGCTGGGCGTCCTTGTGAATGCTGTGTTTGTAAGCTACAGTCACATCCGTACTGCTTTTTTTTTTAAGCCATCCCCTTCACCCCGATGTCTTTAACGTTGATGGGGAAATAACATTTTCCCACATGCAAATGGAGAATAGGTGCCACAAAGTGTCACAGAAACTAAGTTGATTCGTTAAGCAATAACTTTAGGCAAAACCCTAACATTGAAAAATTTATAAAAATGTATTTGCCCTCTTTTCTATCAGTGTATAACAACTGTTTTTAAAAGGTCATTGCCAATTTTAGGCTGCATTAGTTGTTTTCATGATGTGAAACCTTTTATTTGCTGATGAACTTGATGAATGCATTTGCAGTACTTCAGTAACTCTCCCATAACAGTCTCTTCTTTGAGTTCTTGCAATATAAACCTTCTGGATCAATCTGCATTATCACATGCCACACAGCCCGAGGCGGCTCCACGGCATGCTACCCTAGTGATCATTTGTTAAAGAGTCTTAGGACTGCTAGGAAGGTATTTTGTGTGAAATGGATGGCGTTTATTACATCCTTCAAATAAACTTAACGCTCAAGACTCCACGCATAAATTACTAAGCAAAAATCAGAAGCAAATGACAATGAGATGATCTTATACAGAGTTGAGAGTAACCGGAATCAGAAGCTTTTTCAGCAGGTAAGACTTTTGCCACCTTGTAATATTTTCCTTTTTCAGCCTGATGCATGGCATTGTTTAACCAGCAGGTATGTTATGAAAAGACAACCTGAAATAAGTGCAGGAATTCACCTAGTTGTCATGGCTTAGATGAAC
>VZTV01008416.1:6238-16937 GCA_013400875.1 Anhinga rufa
GGGGGCTGCCCCGGCACTGGCGGGGAAGCTGCGTTCCCCGTGGGCGAAGGGTCTCGCTCCGTCCCGCCAGCCGCCCCGAAGGGCACCCGCGCAGCGCCTGCCGCAGCCCCCGCGCCCCTGCGAGCGGCATCTCCGCGGAGGAGGAAGCCGGCGCGCCCGCGGCAGCGGTGGTTCCTCGACCTAGTCCCGCAAACTGTTTTCCACGGGCATCTCTGCGCACACGAGTGGTCCTGCTCGTCACCGTTAACGCCAAAATGCGGTTTTCGGGGTCAGATGCGGAACCCTTTCTCAGTGATTCAACATGTTGGCAGCAGGAGGACAAAGTCTCTAACAGCTTTTTAAAATTATTGTTATTAATTGAGTAGATGAGATTTAAAAATAATCTCCCCTTCTCTAGTTTATGAATGGTAGATGTTTTACGTATAGAATGAACAAAAAGAAACTTGCTGTTTCATAAAGACAATTCTCACAGTCATTAAAAATTTGTTTCCTTCCTCTGGCTGGTCGTCATTTTTCTGTTTATGAAAATCACATCTCCCTTGAGATCCTCGTAGTTCAGCTAGGAGAGATAAAAGAGAGTATGTAGTAGATTCAGAACAAGAAAAAAAATGAAGGCTTCTGAGAATTTTACTCAAGAAACGACTAGTCAAACTACGTAGGGATTGACCCAGATGGGCCTGGTCCAGACACTTCAAGGCCACATCTGCGCTTTCACATCCATACGTTTCAAGCCCAGTGAGGAAGGAGTTAGACTTGGGAGCTCATCTGAAAAAAAGATTCAAAGCATATGTAGTAACACTTCTGCAGGGAATTGGGACAGGGAGAGGAGGGTCAGGCTTGGAGCTCGTTTGTAGAAGGAATTCCAAAGGACATGGATGTGGTGAAGGTCTGGTATGAAACGACCGCGCAGCACAGCCAGTGGAAAGCCATTAAATGAACCATTTAAAGCCAAATTGTTCTTTGGATGACTGCAAAGTCATTTCTCACATTATTTCAACTATTTATCTGTCTAGCAAAGAAAACACTTGCTTTGTGAAACGCAGCCGTCGCAACAGCATCAATTGCTTGTCAAAAAGCTAATAACTTGCATCTTTTTTGAATCTCTTTTTTATGTATCTTAATAATTTATTTGGCCCATTTTTATGTTGTGCTTTTAAAATGACACTTTGAAGATTGCCTCTTGTTTTGGGGAGGAGAAAGAGGGGAAGAAAGTGATTTATATGAAGCAGACTCCTTGAGGCATGAGCCTCACCTAGACTGAAAACTTGTAAAAACTCTCTGATGCATATTAACAAATTTGTAATTGTAATACCAATTTTATTTTCTCTTCAGCTCGGCATATACTCGAGTACCCTTTTTTAACTTCATCAGCAAATGTTTTACTTGGGATGTCTCTTATCTTCACCGTTCACAAGAACTGGAGCACACCTTAGTGGAAGTGCCCCCCAAATGGTACGGATTTATCCCTTTATTTTGCGAAGTGGTGCCCCCCATCATTCAGCTCTTGGGAACGGGAACAAAACGAGGCCTTAGAAATGTCATGGGTTCAGCAGGTCTGAACGAGCAACTGGGGGAAGAAGCCCTCGCTTTCACAGCGGGTTACAGAGGTCCACTTGTGTCACAGTTATGGAGGCGAAGCGACTTGCATTTGTAAGACAGTCACTGTTGTGCAGCGTTGCTTTCACATATGCAACACTTTGTTAAAGCAAGCCCTTTTTAATCGCAGTCAATGACGCACTCTGCAAACCCAAGGTTTTCACCGGAGAGCAAGTCTGACAAAAGAATCCCAAATGTTGGTAACTGACCCTGCATACAGTGGGATTCATGAGTGCAGTGCTTGGGCACAGCAGCTGCTCAGGTACAAGGCGGTTACCTTACACTGAGTAGGAATCGCAGCTGCAGCTACTTCTTCCTCCGCCTGGGAGAAAGTTTTAGCTACTCCTAGAGGGTCAAATCTTAAGATTCTTAGCGTGGTTTTGCTCAGACAGATTCCAGTTGTTTTCAGGAGGATTTTGCGTGGTATAACAGCCAAACAGGGACCTCAGGATTGGACTCAGTAGAATTATAATGATCCTCAAAACTACAGGGACTTTGAGGCACACAAAGCCTTTTGTTTTTCCTTCCATGGAGCCAGAAGTGTGTTAAGTAGTGACATCTAGTAAAATATCAGAGTAAAGTACACCATTCATAAAACTGTACTAATGATTAAAGGGTCTCTAATTCAACCCAGTGACCCCAGTGGAATTCTTAAAGTTTGAAAGCCATGACGTAGAGTATTATTCATCGCCCTTTCATTAATGCTGACTACACTCTACTTTTTCAGTGGACGGAAAACCCTTTTGAACCTCAATATAATATAAACTATTTGACGATAGGAAAGAAATATATCTTAGCCAAAGAACAAGTGAATAAGACCACTCTGGGAATTAATTTTCAATATTCAATAGCATATTAAAATTAATGACAATACTTGCAATAGCAAGAGTTACATCGTCAGTTAGATTGAGAAGAACCCTGCATGTACTACTGAAGGTTGTTCTCATGCCCTGGCAAAGAGTGGAGTACTTCTATGCAATATCAGCCAAAACAACACATCTAGTTTGATTCTGTATTTGCGCATTAGCTACAGAACAGCAGGCAAAAAGAAATGCTAGCCTAGTGTATGGTAAAGTAAACCAGCATTGAAAAGGTTCAGATTCAACACAAAGATAACTAAACATGGCATAATGCTGCATGAAGCAAGTGTCCTAAAAACAGTTGTTTAGACGCCAGGGTAGAAACGCTAGAGTACACACCAATGGCGTACCTGACTTTAGACAGTAAATTTAGTCAGAGATCATGTAAGACATAGACCTACAGAGGCAGTCTATCATGGCAAACGTAAATAGCTGCTGGGATTCCCCTCCCTGTTACGCAGGCTTCTCAGACACACTCAGAAAATCCATACGGCCAGTGGAGAAGGCCCAGCCCTGCACAGCACACAAGCCACATGCCAGAACTGACACCCACCGCAGAGTGGGGCTCTGCTTGGTGCCCAAGGCAAGACGGAAGCAACGCACCCCCCTCCACCAGGCTGCTGTTTTCTACATGCAAGAGCAGAGGGAGGAGGGCAAATACACATGACAGATGAAAGAATCACACTGATTTTCCTGTCTGGGTAATGGGGTAAGTGGTAAGATACTGCTTTCCAGTTCTTCAGCTTTATCTCCTTCCTTTTCTTCCCGTCTCCTGCCATGTTCCCATCCAGCCAAAGATGAAAGAAGTCTGGCACTGACCTCCCAAGGTCTCAGATGGGTGCTATTCTCCTCCACCTGGAAGGGGCACACAGGTCATGCGACCACCTCCAGCAGAAGTGAGGGTTAAACTGTGCTTTTTAAAGTGGAAAAAACATGTAATTGTCCTAAAATTGTACACATAAAGGCAGTAACATGCAAACCATGCTGCTCCTCTGCATTAAATAATCTGTCTATATTTTACAGAGGTGTTCTAAGAAAAGGCTGCTCAGTTGTGAAAGGAAAAATATAATTTCATGTTTCTAAGATGCTTCTGGTGCTCTCAGCACTGTTGTCAGGGACAATTTGAAATATATCTAAGCTCTGAAGATTTCCAGGACCCAGCTGATACAAAATTTTGAATCCTGTCCCTCTTAAAATCACAAAGAGGGGCACAAACCACACTCAACCTCCATTTCAACCACCTTCCAATCAAATCCCTTTCACTCCATCAACAAAGAACTGCCCACAGCAACGATACCTCTTCCACAATTGCTCCAATTACTATCCTGCTGATGCATTCAGGGTCACAATCCTGGTCTTGCAGGTATGACTGATCCTTTTAATAACATTTAAATTTTGTTTTGGTGACCATATAAGTGCTTTGATCCCTCATTCCCAAGACACACAAATGGGATGCTTGTCACAAAACACTGTTTCAGCTTTTGGGTCTTTGTCTTTGGTACCTATGGCCTTGGCAGTTTTTTCAGCATTTTTCCCCTCAGGCATTTTTGCAATCTGGCATGTCAGCACCTACTAGCTTTAGCAACTTTGCAGCCTTGGCTTATTGCCTCAAAGCTTTGGCATGAGTCTGCATTGTGGCATCCTTTCAACTCCAAACCTACTTGCTTCGCAGGTTTTCTTTGTTTTTTCTCAGGATGTCAGCAACTGCCCTGACCCTAGGGGGGAAGAAAGACTGATCAGCAAGTTCAAACAGTGTCTGTGCAGCATAAAGATGCCTATCACAAATGAGCACATTCACTACAGCACCTGCCCTTCTGTGTAAGCATGCCAGATATTGCACATGCTCAGGTACCATGAGAAATTTTTCCAGGCCTTCTTCAAGATTATCACTATACTTCTTCTGAGAGCCTGTGATGATGGGCTGGAGAAAACCCTGGCAAACTTCATAGTCCCAGATTGTTAAAACACTGTGTCTCCATATTCCAGTGGATATAGTTTCCATCATCAAAGTATTTTCTCTTTCACCTCTCTTCAAAGCTGAGAAAACCCATCATGTAGAGATAGCTGTTGGGTTTTAGGAGTGATGGTTCAGGGTGACAAATGCTGATTCAGCAGATGAGCTGCTTCCCACAACGGCCACCAGGAGACAGCTAGGTGTCCTTTGCACTGCCTCCATTAACATACTTCTCTTCAGGTAGTATCACATCTTTGCATTGTATTCAGGGAAATGAATCTAAAAAGTCTTTAAGTGGAAGAATGCGCAGTGCTGATGATTTGGACTCATGCTAGGTTAATCTTTGTTCTCACTTTCTATAACTCTGAAAGTCCATGTCAGCAACTGCCCTCAGTGAAGGCCTGAGTTTTGTTGCAGCTCGAAGACTGCTTTGTTAGAAATGTTTTGTTGTTGTGAACTGCTAATTGTCACCTGTTTTGTCCTGCAACTTTTCTTTCAAAGAACTTTGCAGAACCAACTCACTAATAAAGACTTCAGCTCACCAGAAAAGTTGGAAAAGGTGAAAACAACAATAGATGATGCCTAAAAACAAGTGAGAGACTCTTGCTATAGCCAAGGAAGCTGGACCAGGGCTTTCCCAGCAATTTAGAAGCAACTGTCTCTTTCGGTAGATTTTAATGGATGTTGGACCTAGAATCTGTTTGCTCGGAATCTGACTGCAGATCCACCAGAAAGAATTCAGAAATCGTAGAGAATTACCAGGAATTTTTCTGTCAAAGTTTCCCTAAGTAAAACACAGTTCCTTCCCAAATAAAATGAACTTGCAGTTTATTTACAAATCCAAAACACTGGGGATGTCCTTCATAAAAAAAGACATTTCTTGAGATATTTTAAAGTGTGGTTTTTCTGAGAGTTTTTTTCCAGTGGATATTTTGCTGAGATGAAATTTGCTAACAACTATAACAATATGCAGAAAAAGAGGAAAAATACCTTCTGCTGACATCATGTACAGTGTGCTACACATAAAAAGAAAAGAAGCAAAGTAAAAAGTAGTGCCATGACTTCAATAATCAGAACCTTTCCTTTAGCATCTAACAAATGACAAGTAAGAAAGTTTTAATATAGGAGAGGATTTTTATTTGCATTTCTTAACAATAAGGGTGGTTTATACTCCACCTGGTGTCTTTTCTCACATCATCTTTTATGGGCTTCTCTCAGTGACAAGTACCTTTGTACAAAGGTTCCCCCCCCTTCTCCCCCTTCTCTGGTTCTAACTCTCTAGCAGGCTTCAGCATACAAACACAATGGGAGCATTGAAAGGAAGACAGTGGGACACCTCCTTTGATCTTGCGTTCTAATAACTTGTGTATGTTTGTGTCCAAAAACAATGTTCCAAGGCTTTTCTCGTGAGGACTGCTGCTGCCGCCAAATGAAAAGAATACTCATCACAGGGGTGGTGGAATAGTTAAACTGTATTCAGGAGAGTAAAGTACTGGCCAGTAATGTAAACAGCAGACTGTAAACTCTGCTAAATGCTTTGAGGACTGAAGAGAGCCCCACTCCTGACAGCTGACAACATAGACAACATAGGTCTGTTCAAAGCATGGCACTGAAGGTCACCATTAAATCGTACAATTCCCCATTACTTTTCATATCCATCCTAAAGGATACTCACCGCATGTGGACAAAAGAAACATGTCTGGCGTTAAAGCAAATGGCTACTGTCAGATAAGCCAGCTGAGCTCCTCCACTCTACTGCTGCTTGCTCAGTGTTGGTGGAGTTTTTTAAACTTAGAGAAGCTGGATTTTTGTTTTAATTTTTCATTCTGTAACTTGCTGTTGCTTTTTTTCTGGAAGAATAACGGGCATGACAACAGAATAAGACCAGCAGACCTAACACACAGAGCACACTGTTTGTGTAAAGTAACTTCTGACAAAGTGGCAACCCACAGTGAGGAGTAGAGGAAGGAGAAAGAAAGTTGCTTGATCACCCTCCTATTATTTATAGCTATTGGCTGGTAAAGGCTTACACACTTAGTTATACTGTCACATGTTGACAAAGTTGTGAACTTTGGAAAGAGAATGTAAGAATCAGGATCTACATATATATTTTGTATGTAAGTTCCATCTCTGGAACCAGCAGATTTGAAACTACAGAGTTTGACAGACACCCGGGCCTGGTTTTCAATACGATAGCCTTTGCAAAACTCTCATGAAACGTGAAAGGCTTGAATTCAATGTGTGTTGGTTCAGCACAGCACTTCTATGTTAGTTTTGCTTGTTTTTTTAAAATAAGCATTAAGTTTGTTGAAGTTCTCTTGCGACAGTAAGCAGGGTTGGTGCTGTGCTTACAAATAAGTAAGTGTAAGAAGTGTTTAACTTAATAGGTTAAAAAGGATAAAAAAATGTTAGTAAAAGTATCTTTTAAGCTCTGTGTGAATTATAACAATTCCAAAGTGTTTTGGCAAACTCACTCACAAACATATCATACTGGGAAAGAAAACTTTACTCTAAAAAATATGCTTGGGCCACCATGTCACTGTACAAATCAGGCACCAGTAACTTGGCACAAGTATTTTGTCATTCTAAAATAAACTTGACTATAAAAGAATGTCTTCTTCTGAACATTAAGATATGGCAAAATAAACCTCCAGGTCTATTTTTAAATTGCTTATATGTGGAATCCTTGGTTACTACTGATTTTCCCCACAGATACACTGTTTACACTAAGGAATGGTGTTGATACAAAGCTTGTGATGCAGCAGGCATATAGCGACTGATAGAGGTGAGGCACGGTGACAAAGACAACAGCCATTCTCCATTTCAGTACGCGTGTTTCTGCTCCACCGGACACAGAGCAGACCCTGGCTGCCTGTAGCCTACAGACAGTCTTGGTGATGATTTACACAAGGCTTAAACAGAAAAGATCCAGTCTGTTAACTAGAGGTTCTCTGTAACTTCATCCAAGGAGCACAGAAAGCATGGTTCTGGCTCAGTGCTCAGCATTTGTGCAGCTTACCACAGCTGTTGAATCAGTAATAGACTCATTTCAGACATGGTCCTCGGGAGGTGGAGGCACGCAGCAGCAGTAAGGGCCTGTTAGCACAGCCCAGCCCCACAGACACACACCACACACGCTCCAGGTGATGAGACACAGACTGAGCCCTGCGTGCACTGAATTCCTTGCAGGGAAAACAGAAACCACTAGAGCAATATAACTATATTGGTGCAATCAGCACAGCACAAACAGCTTGATCTAAATGGTCCATGTTGTTTACCAGTATTCTCTAAACTTTGCTGTGTAAAGCAGTTTCATTTTCAAAATTCACTTAGTTTTTCCTTACAAAATGCATCCAATGGAATCACAAGAGTGGCTCATACAGGTAAGACACTATCTTGAATAAGCTTAAAACCAAAATCTTCATTCCTACAAGGAAAATCCTGAAGTCCTGGCAGATGGATATGAGATGACCAAGTAAACTCTCTGAAATTTTAATTTATACTTCTCTGATTTTCTTTTACCATGAACTGTCAGTGTTACAAGACCTTGCACCTACCCAGCACGCTGCACATTGATCTAATTTGTGTGCTGTATATGTGGCCTCTTCACTGTACCTCTGCAACATTTTCTTATGGCATTAATGACATAATTATTGTATTCAGACAGGCTGCGCTAGTTTGAATAAAGTGAAGATAACCCATGGAGATCCACTTTGCTGCTCTGCTCCACACTCTCTGTCCTTTTGCATTGTGTATTTTCAAATACATGACAGAAGCTACAGGAATTCTGGGATTTGCATAAAACTAACAAGCCCCCAATTCTTCTCCCGGCATTCAGTAATTTTGCCATGGTGGTTTTGAACTAGTGCCAGACCATGTCTAACCAAGGCAGCATTTCTGCCAGCACCCTCCAAAGGCAGAGTGCATCATAGCAGGCTTTCCCTTTTGTCTCTGTTCTGTCAGCAGGTCAGACAGGTGAAAGACCTCTGGCACATTAACCACACACCCTGCGCTTCCTCACAGCATTACCTACTGCCCTCACTTGTGGGAGTTTCTTGCAATGTCTTAAGGGAATCTTTCCCTATGGGACTCCTTCAGTATTTTGTGGCAGTTATAGGACTGTGAACTGGATCACTGAGGCTAATACTGCCTTCATGCAATGATAGCCGGTCTCTTATTTATTCAATCAAATTTAGATTTTAAAAAAATACAAACTCCTGAAAACATACTAGGTAGAACTCATCTCCCTCTACAGTCAATGGAGAGAAACAGGTGGTTCATGTGACCTATTTTATATGTCTATATTAAGTCAAGATGAATCATTTTCTAAAAGTACCTATTAGGACATGATTTGTTTCATCTTAATATAGCCATTTAAAATAGGTCAGATGAAATGGCTGTTCCCCTTGCTTGGCTATAAGGGGAGACTGGGTGACTAGATCAAGTGAAGATACTGTAGGAAGCTAAAGCTGGGTGAGATGTGTTCCACTCCCTGTACATGGCGTAAGACTTAAGGTTCCTTTTCCCTCTGGTCTTGAAGGGAAAGATGATATTTTTTTAAACACAAGAATAATACTCCTGCATGCTACACACTGCAAAACATCTAGGACATCAGAGGGGAAAAAATGCTACTGAGCTGAACAAGGCTTAAGTAAGCATATATAAAAGCCTGAGAGATCACACCTTTGTCGTCATACAGAAGACAGTCGATGTGTAAGTTACATATGTCTTAAGCTGATTCCTGTATGTGTACTTGTGGCTGTTGTGGAACGTTTTAAGGTGTATTTTCTGTTTCTGAAAGGAGTAAGAATGTCACCATGGAAAGTTTCAATAGCATAAAACCCACTGTATTAATAAAAGCTTTTCTAACTGCTCTGATCTTAGGGTCTGCTCTAATCAGCCCTCTTGTGCAGACAGGAGTGGCACTGTTTAGTGACTAGACCAGCCATTCCCATCAACCTCCAGCAGACAAAATACACGAAAGAACAGCTATGTCATCTCTAGCCCTCTGATATTCCTAACCAACTGAACAGTGGGAGTACCCTGGCTTACAGGCTCAAGGAAAGATTGGGCAAACCAACATAAGGGAAATCCAGTGACAGTTTCTAAATACATAGAAGCCATCTCAAACTCAAGAACTGCCCAAATAACAACTTGTTAGAGACTGAGAGATGATTGAGTGGAAGTATCATGATATGTTAACCCTATCATTATATTCTTCCCCAGGCATCTGCTTTTGGTGACCGTTAGAGACCAGCATCCTGTACAGCAATTCTTAAACTACCTCCAAAAAAAAAATAAAGTGGATCATGAGCGTTTGAGACGAACTGAAGAAGTTCAATTAGCATTGTTCCCATGGAGGAGAGGAAGAAAATTTCTGCACCAAGTTCAACTAAGCCACTGAGCTGGTCTGGAGACTCCATACTGATTTGAAGAGACCCACAAGGTACAATTCATTCTCTTTATGTCTGAGTAGCTGTGCAATAATATCCACATTATTAAAATAAAATCCTGTTTCATAAGACAGTTTCCGCATATGTTCTGAGTATTTCCTACTGAGAGTGGGAAGGCATTAATAAAACTGGATTTAAAATTCTACAAATCAGCATAAATCTCTATGGAAAAATAATATGCTTCAGCTCTTCCCCGCTGTTGGATCATTGTTGAATACCCTATGATTCTCCACAAATTCTTTTCTGTAGCACAAACCAATGAGATGGATAATGTAACTTTTGTTTATAAATTCTATATTCTCTTTACTATAAAGTCTCATATTTTAATAGCTAATCTTTCATGCAATTGAAATGTATACTCAGAATGATGGGATTCTGACAAATAGTGAAGGAGTTTAAATATGTCAGTCTTAAGTCAAAAAGGATTAACAACCTGTAAGATAATGTAGCCTCATCCTGGTCATTAATGAAGACGTTAAACAGTATTTGGCTCCTGCATTGGTTCCTTGGGTACATCACTGGTGACTGGCCTCCCACTGGACTTCATACTGCTGATCAAAAGACTCTGAGCCCACCAGTTCAGCCAGCTTTCAGTCCACCTCCCTGTCCACTCATCTAGACCGTACTTCATCTGTTTGTCAGTAAGTATGTTAAGTGAGACAGTGTCGAAAGTCTTACTAAAGTCAAGATAAACAATATTGACTGTAACATCCACCTTTCATTAGAGAAGGCTACCAGGTTTGTCAGGATGATTCCCCACCTTCGTAAATCAATGCTGACCACTCCCCAGTCACCTTCTGTCCTCAGCATACTTGGAAATAGTTTCCAGGATTATT
>VZTV01008421.1:5137-37146 GCA_013400875.1 Anhinga rufa
ATGTTATGTGAGCAAATATTGCCTTAGTTTGAATTATTTTATTTTCATTGCAACCACCTTTGAATGTTACTATAGTAATATCTCTGGTTTTCCTTGTCAAGGAACTGTCACAGACAGTTTCATAAACCTTTTATGCAGTTACAGTGCAAAGAAAATGATGCATTTATTTTACTCTTATGCTTGCCTGTAAATAAAAAGGATATTTTAAATGGATAGCATATAATTGCATCATAAGGAAAGAATATGAAGATGCCAGAATCAAACAGGTTAAAAAAGAGAAAATACTGGAATTAAGGTTGAAATTATCTCCCTTGCTCAACCTTTTCCCAAAACTCTACCTCATCCCATTCACTCTTTTTTTCTGGGGGTGAGCAGATGGAGAATTGGGAATTGAAAGAGATAATTCCCTGGCTTTGTGCTCCAGTGACAGTAACACACTATGCTTCAGCAACTGCAAGGAAGGACTAGGTTGTACTGCTGGCTGGAACATGCCAAGTAACTTGATAGCAGGGCCACATAATTTGGTCTCTAAGCATGAGAAGATGAAGTGTCCTCAGTGGAAGGGTCTGAAAGTGGGACTTTTCAGATACTTCAGTTGCTAAGCTTCAAAAAATCTTCTCCAGACATGAACATATGGTGATTCTCATTTTATATATATATATATAATTTGCCACATTTGAGAAAAATGTCCAGTAAAATGGCAAACAAGCATATGCACAGTAACAACCTGAAAGTAGATATCAAGTTTCAAGTAGCACAGTGTTAGAGCATCTTAATGAAGGCTGTATGCTTTCTTTTTCCTTAAACAAATAATTTTCCTTTATTTCAATCTCAACTTCAATAAAAAAATGCTGAAGTATTTTGGCTGAACTTCTCCCAAATCCTTACCTTCGGATGGATAACAGGAAAAGAAAAATATTCAGTTCAATAATTTAGTTCAAACAATTAAGCTTGGTAAAATTCTGAGAACATGAAAGCAGGGTGTTGCAATGGGAAGATCTTCATGGTAGAAGTTGTGACCTGTGTGTGCTCTAAAGCAGAGTTATCCATCAGGAGGGCCATTTCAGTCTGGCCTGCAGACTTTGTCCACTGCAGAGCAATATGACACCCTAGAGCTGAATGTCACTGGTGTGTGGGAAGACACCTAGACTGACGAGACATCCATCAAGGATGGAAGAGAGACTGCAGATGGATCATCTCATCCACATGGTCTTTGAGCAGGCCTAATAACAACACCTAGTCTCCCCACAGTCATCACCACTGTTGTCACAGTAGAGGCTGTGAGACACTGATAGAAATGTTTACAAACATATTTCTCCTGCCGCTGATAACATCCCATACTGAACAGGTGTGCCTGGTACTCCCATGTGTGTGGCTTGGTGCATGTTGTGTGGGCTGGCTGCCTCATCTTACATTGGTTATGCAAGCGTGGCTTTTTCTGTAATTCAAGAATTTGCTCAAAGGACCTGAGAAAGGGTTGATTTGTGAACCCTGCTCCACAGACTGACATGTGTGTGGTGAGCAAGCTGAGACCCAAAGGGGAAATTTGACATCCCTGCAGTTTCTGGCAGGAATTCCTCTTTTTTCTTCTCTCTGCCCCCCTTGGGGCTCCTTCTGCCAGTTCTCCCCCTCGGAAGAATGGGAGCACCAATAATAGAGATGTCAGAGGCTGCAGGAGAAGATGCTGGCTGCTGCTGTATGAAGAAAACAAGCCAAGCGTCTGAGCTTGTGTTTAAGCAACAGGATCTGGCAAAAATTGAATACAGGTTTTCTCTGAGCTTGAGATGAACTAGAGAACCATCGACACTACTGTAAGAGTAGAGCCTCAGCAGGCATCTTGAAGTCCAGCCCTGCCCTGAGAAAGTGACCTCTCTTTGCAAGGAGTAGGATTTTCATGTGGGCATTAGGATTTCTCCACTGAAACCATTCCTGAGTAAATTGTTGTCTCTTTAAAAGATGTTGAAAGCAAGGCCCAACTAGGAGAAGATACAGTATTCCCATGTTAAGTGAGGTTACCATCGCAGACTCCTATCACTGGAGTCACAATTTTCTGCTGCTATACCGTATGCTTCCCATGGAGGCCTGTTATTTAAGCTTCCTTGTGTATGTCTCAGAAAAAGGTGCTGATAGGGAACAAAAACCTGCCAATTTCTTAATGGTTAGATCAGCGGTAGACCAAAGACAAGGATTATTGCATGGACAGATGCTTTGTCAGGGTCATGAACCAGCCCACACAGATTAATTTTATATTTTAGGCTTCTTGTCGTTGCCATTTTATCAGTCACTGTAAGCAGCCAGCAGGCTCTCATTTAATCTATGAAGAATACAGAATTTTAGATTATGCAGATGGTGTAAGGAACTAGCTGTGGGATAAGATCTTTAAAAAAGAATGAGCCTGCACCTTGTGCAAATGCAAACAAATGCCCATAATTGGCTGGGGGCAAAGGATGAAGGAAGTGCCAGTATGCTGCAGGACACCTGCCAGAGGAGCTTACAAGTATTAGTTGGAGTCTATATAGTAGAGAGAAGATAAAACATGATGGTATGTGATGGGATGTTACACAAAATATCCAAGAGGAAAACAAATGAGAGAAGGCAATAGTGAAAAGGGAAGCTGGAAGAAAAGAGAACCATTGCAGAAGGGAGAAGGGAACAGCAGACAGCAGAGGCATGGCATTTAATCAAAAATTAAGAGATGAAAAAGTGCAGGACGGAAATATTTTAGCACTGTAGGAGGATAAGCTTGCAGACAAATTCTGTTTACTTCCTTGGCCAGAAGTATGCCCTCATGCTTTATACAACAAACAAAGCTCTGGTGGCATGTCTTATGCCAGCGCACTGAGCTTTCTCCTTCAGATGTAACCATTCTTTATTTGTGTACCCATGGTTGCCCTTCCTGTAGTGCAGAATGAGGATTTTGTCTAAGTCACTTTCAATGGGACAAAATTCCAATATCTGGTGCCAGGGGTCCAGCCTGAAGCACTCGGTGCTCTTGAACAGTTTAACCTCAACTTTTTTTTTTTTTAACAAAAAAGGTATTGGCAAAGAGGAAACTGCTGTTCAGCATTTCACTTAGCAGTGCTGAAATGAGGCCACATTCAAGCTATCTGCAGGGATGTATATGCAGAGGTTTCATCACTAGCAAACAATTCTTGGTAGGCTCACAGTATAAAATAAAGAGTTATTATTTCCCATCTGGTTTGCCATTTAGCATTTGTCCATCTTGCACTGACACTTCAAGCTGGCTTGTTGTGATTAGGTTAGTGTAGCAGAGAGATTGCTCACATCATCACTCAGAGCTCAGGCTCACAGTCCTGGGCTGAAGCTATAGGTTAAATCCTCACTAAACACTCGTTCTATCATAACAGCACTGGTGGCTATGGGAAAATTCTTTCCTTCTTTCTCAGAAGGTTTTGGTGAATAAGGTCTAGAAACAAGAATGAGGTGTGGGGGTGAGGAAGCAGCTGTAGCAAGGGGAGGGCAGAAGGGACAACTTATTTCATACGTATGTGCGGTGCGTGTCATGACTCACCAGGACATGAATTTGCAGTGGGAATTAAAGAGCAAAGAGAAAAGACAGGGTAGGTTTTCATTTGGAGTCACAGTGACTTTTCTTATAAAGTCTTCTTGGTCTTGGCTTCCCACAATGATGGGACTGGTCAAGGCATTTTTAATTCAGTAATGGTTCCAACTAAGGCTGTTAGTAATAAGAGGGCTGGCTGGCTTATGTGAGCAGTGATCAGTCAGCCGAGTCACTGGTTGAAATGTGCTCAGCTTTGTATGGTAGCAGTTCCGACTGGATGTTGCTTGCGGTGGTGGCCTGTGTGAGTTTGGAGATCTTGGCCTAGTTTTCCTTGGCTACAGGCCCACACCATAAAAAGGAAGGACAAGCTCTCATTTAAGAGTTTCCGTGGAAGTCTGCAGAGACCATTAAAGCACAGACATAATGAAGAAAATCCTACAAAGTGGACAACTTGCCATTCAGAAGAAGGCAAGCCCATCACAGACCTGTCACAGATAGGAGAGAACATCCTGCACAGGATTGTTGGATACCTTCTTCTGGTGAAGGCATAGAAAATGCCTAACATTCACTTTCTATTACTGCCTGGCTGCCATGGGAGTCCCTTCATGCTGTAAGAGATTGAGAGCAGCCCTGCGGAGAAGGACCTGGGGGTACTGGTGAGCGAAGAGCTGGGCATGAGCCGGCAATGTGCGCTGGCAGCCCAGACAGCCAGCCGTGCCCTGGGCTGCATCCCCAGCAGCGTGGGCAGCAGGGCGAGGGAGGGGATTCTGCCCCTCTGCCCCGCTCGGGTGAGACCCCCCTGCAGCGCCGCGTCCAGCTCTGGAGCCCCCAGCACAGACAGGACATGGACCTGCTGGAGCGGGGCCAGAGGAGGCCACGGAGGTGATCAGGGGCTGGAGCACCTCTGCTGTGGAGACAGGCTGAGAGAGCTGGGGGTGTTCAGCCTGGAGAAGAGAAGGCTGCGGGGAGACCTGATTGCGGCCTTCCAGTGCTTAAAGGGGGGCTGTAGGAGAGATGGGGACGATCTCTTTAGCAAGGCCTGCTGTGACAGGACAAGGGGTAACGGTTTTAAACTAAAGGAGGGTGGGTTTAGACTGGATATAAGGAAGAAATGTTTTACACTGAGGGTGGTGAGACCGTGGCCCAGGCTGCCCAGAGAGGTGGTCGATGCCCCATCCCTGGAAACATTCCAGGTCAGGCTGGACGGGGCTCTGAGCAACCTGCTCTGGTTGGGGATGTCCCTGCTCACTGCAGGGGGGTTGGACTAGATGATCTCTAAAGGTCCCTTCCAGCCCAAACCATCCTATGATTCTATGATTCTAACAGTGATTCTATCATTTTAATTTATGCAGCCAGCAAGGATGCAGAATTTTGAGGCAAATATGTAGATAAAACCCACCCATCTTCCTCAGGGAAGGCTGCATATAGACACCTATAGCAAAGTGGGGGCTTCCAGAATGACAGCAACTCACCTTTATAAGAAAAGGAAAAGATTTAGGTTGTAGGATTTTTCTCCCTGTCACTAAATACTGTTTGTATTTAGCCTGAAGCTCCTTTAACCAGGGACTAGTCTCGGTCCCACAGAGTACAAAAGGAATACACCCATTCAGTTGATAGATGCAGAATCAAGCTCTGAATTTCCCTGGATCCAGGATTTTTAATTTAGTAGTTTCCACTGAATTAAGAATTGATGGCATTTTTTCCACCGCAGTAAATGGAAGGTACTGTTGCCAAAATTCCTGATACTGTGTGAGTGTGGAAAACCTGATGGTTTCTTGAGACATATTATCTGAGTAGCTCCTATTGGTTTGCTGTGGTTTCTTCCCACTGAAGAGCTACAGTCCTTTGCAATGTGAGTTGCAGGGATTAATACATAAGGCACATGCCATGTTAAAACCAAGGGAGGTGTTCTGAGGTGGATAAGAAATTTGTTCTCTTGGACTAAGACCTCTCAATAGGTAATCAAGGCCACTGCACACACTCTTATACGTAAGATAGGGCTGTCTCTACCCTTATTTTGACGACAGGTGCCAAAGGCCAGACAACAAGCTTTGGCTACTTGTTTAGGGAACAAGGCTGCACATGAAGTCACATCCTGTTAGTGGTTCTCAGCAGAGCAACCAATCCACTGTATACCTAGATACATGACTACATGCCTCAGTTTGCTGTTGTAACAGTGCACTTCTTAATAAAACAGGGTCTCAGAGGCTTCATTTATTCACCTTTTGTAACATCTTCGAGTCCAAAGAGTGACAGAAGTGTTGAGGTGGGACGGGACCTCTGGAGGTCATCTTGTCCCACCTGCTCAAGCAGGGCCACCTAGAGCAGGCTGCCCAGGACTGTGTCCAGATGGCTTTTGAATATCTCCAAGAAGGGAAACTCGACCACCTCTCCAGGCAACCTGTGCTAGTGCTTGGCCACTCTCACAGTGTAAACTTTTTCCTGATGTTCAGAGGGACCTTCCTGTGTTTCAGTTTGTGCCTGTTGCCTCTTGTCCTGTCACCGGGGCACCACTGAAAAGAACCTGTCTCTCTCTTCTTTGTACCCTTAGGTATTTATATGCTTTGGTAAGATCCTCCAGGCTGAACCGTCCCACATCTCTGAGCCTCTCCTCACAGGAGAGATGCTCTGGTCCCTTAATCGTCTTTGTGGCCCTTCACTGGACTCTCACCAATATGTCCATGGCTCTCTTCTACTGAGGAGCCTGGAACTGGACACAGGACTCCAGGTGTGGCCTTACCAGTGCTGAGAAGAGGGGAAGAATCACACCCCTTGACCTGCTGGCAATACTCCTCCTAATGCAGCCCAGGATGCCATTTGCCTTCTTTGCTGCCTGGGCACTTTGCTGGCTCATGTTCAACTTCGTGTCCACCAGGACACCCCAGGTCCTTTTCTGCAAGCTGCTTTCCAGTTGGGTGGCCCCCAGCCTGTCCTCGTGCAGGTACTTGTTCCTCCCCAGGGGTAGAATTTGGCCCTTCTTCTGAACTTTGTGATCTTCCTGTCAGCCCATTTCTCCAGCCTGTTGAGTTCCTTCTGAATGGCAGCATATGGCACATCAGCCAGTCCTCCCAGTTTTGTGTCATCTGCAAACTTGACGAGGGTACACTCTGCCCCATCATCCAGATCATTAATGAAGATGTTAAACAGGACAGGACCCAGTTCTGTCCCCTGAGGTACACCGCTAGTTACTGGCCTCCAACTAGACTTCACGCCACTGACCACCAGAATCTGGGCCCGGCGTTCAGCCAGTTTTCAGTCCACCTCACTGTCTGCTCATCCAGCTGATACATCAACAGCTTGTCTGTGAGGATCTTATGGGAGACAGTGTCAAAGGTCATACTGGAGTCCCAGTAGGTACTGCCATATCCACAGTATCCACTGTGATGAGATCATCACAAAAGTGCCAGGGATTGTACAGCTCACTGAGTGGGAACATATGCCCTGCTTCCTCCATGAGAGGCTTTTTGGGGGGGGAATGGGAAGCAACCACAGGAACTCCCCATAGCACAGCCTGCTACGAACGCTCAGGGCTTCAGGAAGAGCTCCCCATCTCGTCATCAGCAACCCAGTGAGGTCAGGTAGCTCTTGAGTTCTCTCTGTGAAGTATCACGCATTATTCTCTCTGGACTGAAACAGAGCTAGCAGTTCTGAACATTGAACCCAGGCTTATCATCTCGTTTATTTTCAAGGCAAATATTTTCTACCAGGCTTGTGTGTGGTTGGTTGTATGGACAGATCCTGAAGGGGAAACAATGTCATGGAGCTGAGAGCCGCTTTACTGACTTCTTCAGAAGGATTCCCTTTTCTCACACATATCCTTCATTAGTGGTGAGCCCAGACCAGACAACTGAGAGTTGAAATTGAGGTCAGCTCACTCATGAGAACGGATAGTAAAAGTGGTAATGCACACTGTGAATAGGCCATAGTGATCAGGTTGCTAAGACCATGTATTTTACCCACCGAGGATAAAAGTAATGTATAGTCAGACCTACAGGTAAACAATTCCTCTTAGAGAGGGAGGATACAGACCCAGCACAAACCCTAGTGCTGCTGTGATCCTCTTCAGAGGCAGGAATAGTTTGTTAAAAAAAAAAGAATATCAAACCACACCTGAAGTAATTCTCACCTAATACCATCCATGGTGGGGAGGATAAGTGTCTGGTTCAGCTTGTCTCTGGTGATTTGTGAATACACATGTGAGCACGTGTATATGAATGTGTTGTTCTAGGTAGCCTCTGATATCTAAATGCTAGATAGATAAAAAGAAGGATTTGTATGGTTTCAGGTTTTAAAACCCTTCTCCCACTTTTTTCTGCACATTTTTTAGTCCCTGAGCCTCTCTCTCTTCCCCTCTCTCTCTTCCCCTCACTTTCTCTCAGATGTTTCTTCAGCTACCTGCTGATCAGCTTCAGTTAAATCTGAAATAGTTTTCACTGCTATGCAAGTGGTGGAGAAGAGGAGAAGCTTGCAGGGGAGTTACAACAGCTCAGATGCTGGGGGCTATACAGTGAGCTAAATGACTCTGTCAATAAAAATCTATCTAAGCATTATTTTCAAATAAGAAATAATTTCAGGTTTCAGGTTCATTGTTCCCGAAATGCAGATGAACACATGCCATTCCCTCCCCCTCCCGCCTCCACTCAGATCCAAAACTGGTATCAAAACTGGCAACTGTCTTTTTTTTTTTTTTTGTTCTTCATTCATGAACAACACAGCTAACATTGACGCTGGGAGAGAAAAGATGTGAAGACAGTAAATACCACATCTTGTCAAATGAACCCTCTCTACCTTCACATTTTAGGGTACTTTGGGCCAGTTTCATTAGAAAGGGTAAATCCCTGAGCCCAGAGACCAAAGGGTAGCTCACGCCCCCCTCACCCTCTCCCCATCCGCAGAGGAGTGGGACTGCAGACGTCAAGGGTGCAGGGTGCCCAGGAGGAGTGCCCCGTGCTCTAGTGCCTACTTGCCGTGGCATCCGGCACCCCTGAGCCGTGCTCAGCACCGTCCTACTGGGGAGGGGGCCAGCACTGCAGCAGCATGGGCAGAAGCGCTCATGCTTCTCATGCTACTGCCAAAGACACCCAAGTGCTGCAAACCCTGCTTTCTGTGGGTGCTCCATGAGGTGGTGGACCGCATCACCTCCTGACAGAAACCCGCTCCAGGCTCCGACAGACTCCCTTGGCCCCTGAGCTGTATGACGGAAGCCAGGCTGGTGGGACCATCCTGCCCCTGTGCCTTGTCCTCATGCTGGCAGCAGGAGTGCCTCGGCTGGGTTTGGCTGCTGCACAGGGCCACAGAGCTAGCAGCCATCTCAGATCACCCACGTCCTAAATCACTCAGGGCTGCTTCTCTCCCGCTCACACAGTAACTAGATTGATAGATTGAGATTTAATTAAAAATGATCAGCTACTGCAAGGACAGGCTTTTTCTTTCTTTTTTTTTTTTTTTTCTTTCCCCAGGCACTTGGTTTACATGTTTACTGTGCTAAAAACAGTTACGAGCAATCTGGATAGCCCTCTGTTAGCTGTGATGAAAACATTCTCCAATATATCTGACGGTGCCTGCCACTGAAGAGGCCTGACAAACACTTCAGCTAGATGGGGAATGAGCCTTGCTTTCTACAAATCATACACTGAAGACCTGATGCTAGCTTTTACCTGGGGTCAGCGCTTGCGGCATCATCCCTGGTAGGGACTCTGGCTTGTTCACGGCGAGGTCCTTTTGGTGATTCCTAAAGTCACGACGCTGGTGGTGATGCCCGTGGGCTGTGCCGGGATACACCGCGTGCCCATCTTCCCTCCACCACACCACGCCGCTCACAGAGCTGTGGGAGACATGCATGTGGCTGTCACAGAGCTCGCCAGCGGGGCCTGCTGCTCTTGGGGATGACTGCCACATTCATCAGGGGGAATAACATAACTCCTTACAATCCCTGGCCTTTGGTGAGCTCAGGCACACCAAAACAAGCTTATACCCCAAATCTTTGCAGAAATATTACCCCAACAGGAGGCTGGGTCAGGACATGGTAGTAGCTCAGAGCTCTCAAGCCGGACGTGTCTCTGCCTGAGAAATGACTGACCATTGCATCCCCTCACGGGACAGGGCTGAGCACCACTGCCCGCTCAGCAGCAATGTGCTGCTACAGCCACAGCCAGCTCCCCTTCACCTCACTTCACTCTTCAGGGCACCTCATGACATCTTTCTCCAGAAGCAGTTATATGAGCCCTTTCCCTGGCTGCAAAGCTGTTTTCTGCTCCTGCGTGCCACTGCTCATTCCCACACCCGCCCTGCAGTTCACCACCCTCTTGTGCCAGTCTGGGGCCATCTGCATGCTGGGTCAGTGTTAAAAAAATCCTCAGTGCACGTTGCACTACCCTCAGTGGTCAAAGGGAGCCACTCCTGCAAGCAGGGCTGGCAATAAGAAAAGAAAGTCCATCTCTCCATTTTGGTGATAAAGCACCCATGCATTACCGGCTCCTGAAAGTCCTGGTTTGCTCACAGACCTCTACTGGCAGTGCAAAAATTGCCTTTCCTTCCCGCCTCACACAGAATATGAACATACATGCACATATGCACACACAAATATAAACATTCTATTAATCTCATGGTTAGGATTTTTTTTAGGTGCTAGTGGGCTGTAGCGAGTCAGAACATTCCCAAAGCAAAGCTGCTTTATTACCAATTTTGAAAACACCCCTGTCCATCATTATAAAATATCCTAAATACCCATGATCAGACGCATTCTGCTGGTACTTAGATTATGAGTCACTGGGTAATTTAGCCCTGCGAGGGAGATTGTAAGCTGTTCTCCTCCTGTCTTTTCCAGAGAGGAGATGCCAGTGGGGGACCTTCATTAATATTCACTGTAATGTACATCTGTTTGCCCCCTCAGCCACTGCATGAAATACACAGGGAGAGGGGGAAGGGCAGAGGGACTACTTCAAGATGTGTGTAGCTAAGCCAGGAGCCAGAGATGCACCCCGAGCTCTTTCTGTCAGTCTGACAGGGACAGCAAACATTTACCATCTCTATGAGCCGTTCTTTGTGGTTTTATAAGCACTGAAGCATTTAAAATAAGAAAGGCAATAGCTCTAGCTGAGGAATAATAACGGAGCTCAGGTTGATAATGCTCCTCAACAGCTCAGTGTTAGGGCTGGATCTTGGGTGTGGATGTGAGTGACCCACTTAAGATTTTTTTGTTGCTGTTGTTCAGAAAACCTCACTGTCTACCTTCTGTCCCATTGAGACTCAGCTACGACAGAGTCATACTTCATATTCGTCTATAGGAACATCTGGCCCATGTCTAACATTTAATTTCCACACCATTAGAGTCAAACAATACGTGTACATCAGTAGATAATGTAATGCATTATCACGCAAGGCAGAGAGCAGCAATTTATTAGCCTAATTTAAAATAGCCTTCAGCAAAAAATAGTGCATCTTAATTCATGGATCTGAAAGGAATGACATATTTTCCTGTAAAATGCAAAGGTATGAACAGAGACATGCTTTTCCACAGTGGTGCATATATTATTTCTTTCTCTTGTAAATCTTTTAAAAGATGAAATATCAGTTCTCTGTACAGAAAAAAAAAAAAAGAAAAAAGAAAAAAAGAAAAAAGAAAAAAGGAAAAGTTCAAAACCAAGGTACATCCATAATAATACAAAAGGAGAGATCTTACCAAGGGGACAAAAGAGAAAAAGCTGCCCCAGAACACAAGCAAAAGTGACCTTTCCTTTACAGTGAAGTTGTGATCTGAATGTGAAGATCACTCAGACTTTCCATGCTCATATTTGAACAAATCCAGGCTCCTCAAGTGCACATCAAGCATTTCCTCCTCTTTTTTATCTATTTTTTTTAATCTGTCTTTTCCAATAAAGGACATTCCCTAGATAGGACCAAAAATATCAAAACAAATTAGAAGCCTTTGCCACCCTAGCAAAATGAGTCGCTTTTCACAAGCCTTTGATTAAAGACCATAACTTCCTTCTTGGGGGAAATCAACTTCCCAAATAGCAGAGCAACGCCAGGCTTACGTGCCACTCAGAGTTCTCTTCGGTTCTCTGAAGCGGGATGAATTTTCTCACTTTTGGTTAATAAATACATCATGGGCTTTGGCCATACCGCTCAGCTCCTCTCTCTAATGTACCCAAAGTTTACAGCTGTCTGAAGCTGAGATTTGTATTCGGCATCATTTCTGCCTATCCTTTTTTTTTATTTGACATCAAAATGCAATTGAAAAAATACATAGGCAGGGTCCTTGGAGCAACATCTAACCCAATAAATCCTGAATTGTTTTTCCCACAGTAGAACAACTGTGCTTGGAGAACTGGGGGGGCTGCCCTGCCCAGCCTGGGATACAGCCTGGAGGTGGGAGAGCGCCCACTCCCTCAACAGTGCTTTAGAAGGAAGTGGTACTATGTGGGCAGCTCAATCCTGCCGGCAAGCGTCAGGTGCTTTGACAGTTTTCTGGGAGACTTAGGTAGGAGAACCCATAGTTCTGGACCTGATCAGTTTGAGCCCTGCCAAAACTGAAACCATGCAATATTCAAAGCAGAACTTTTAGATGACCAGGAAACCTTTAATGTAAAAAAAAAATTAAATATTCGTGCTTATCTCAAAAATCTGTGTGGGCGCCACCCTTGTTTGGCAGCACCTGAATGGGGATTCCCAAAATCTCAGCTGTGGACTTTGCCCGAGACAACATATAAATGAAAATCCCAAACAAAAGAAGCCTTACAGTTAGTTATTCTTTCACCATCAAAGCCAGTTATCTCCACTTCATCACGATGAAGTGCTTCATTCAGTGGGCTTGCATGGAATAGCATAGGGATGATTGGTCATGGTGAATTATAAACATAAAAAAAGTAACACAACACTGCAATGTATGGATGGAGAGAGAAAAGTCAGCAGTCCCAGGTTCACAGGGGAGCTCTTCTGGTCAGCCAGGGGCAGGACCTGCCCAAGCACCACCTAAAAGATCAAGGGAATGCTAGGGGGAAGGGAATGGTAGGGTGAGGGTGAGGCAAGTGTTAGCTGTTCCCCTTCTACTGCCAGCAGCTTTCTGAATAGGTGTATGAGCACACTTCAGTCAGGTCAAGTACAGTCTGGCGGTGACTCCAGGAGAACACTGCAGGTGCCAAGGACAATGAAACTGGAGTTACAGCACCATGCAGAGCATCCGACAGCAAAACTGTGACAGGGTATGCCTGTCAGCATTGGCAAGGGGAATTCTGGAGCTGAAGCTGAAGAATTGATGTGTTTGACCAAATTAAACAAGCCTTACTTCAACCAGGGAGACAGTCTCCCTGCTTGGAGGAGGGCTGGTACTCTTGTACTTATAAAAATACTCTGCTACTGACTTAAAACATGAACAGCAGCAAGAACAGCCAGGATCCAAGATCCAGGTGGGTGATCCAGCTCAAACCATCGAACAGACCACTGTTCTTCTGAAAAGGACTATAAAAGCAGAAGGTCTTGGAGATTTAGAAGGAGCCACACTTCACACATGTCCACTTGACACGTGTCAAGAGAAAGAGAAAACCAATCAATCTTACACCAAACAAAAGTCATCTCATCCAACTGGTTGTTGTGTACCGGAAGGCTTCGTTTGGATGGTTTACTAATTGGCTGCAACACAGCACTGTGGCTTGGGGTGGGAGGAGTGGAGGGGCAGTCTTAGTTTGTATGTGAAAGAAGTGAAGTGTGGTGCATTAACGAAAGATTTTGGCTACCCATCTCAGCTGCAAAAGAAGGGGAGAGTCTTCTGTCTACCTGACCCCATGGTATATATAAAGTGGCCTGGAATAAAGCTGGTATATCTTACCTGACCTTCTGTTTATCATCCCTTTACTAGGAGGCAGCTGGACATATTCTCCTGGCACAGTTACTACCCTCGTAAGGACGGAGCTTATGCTGAGATACCTGCATCTCTCTCAGAAGGAAATAAGACAAAGAAAAGGTGCTTGCATTAATGCTGCCTCAGGGCACCAGCAAGTTACGGGTTAGTGGGTTTTACAAGACTACTTACTATGCTATTCAATTAAAAAAAAGAGCAGTTACCATAGCAACACCCACATCTAATGGCTCTTATGCTACCTCTGAGATACAAAGCACCTTCTTACAGAGATACATTGACCAATACAGCATGTCGTGGGAAGTTTTATGCTTCTAGCAATGGTTTAAGGGGGAGAATGTGCGTTCCAATAACCAGACATATTTATATCCCCAGGTTGTAATATTAATTTATAACAAATTATTTTGGTTCCTTGATATCTCTTTTCTTCTCATTACCATTTCCTTTCTAATAGCGCCTTCATTTTTTCTTTTCCTCCCTCCTGGATGGATGATATTTGATTAAGTACAGGATGAGATTTGCATATGGGAGCTCAGGGATATGTCCAGCCGTTAGGTGGGTCATATCTGTCTGTAGATCTCCTATCTAGGAAATGCTACCACTTTATCACAGTCGAGCAGCCATGGCCAGGTGGAAGCCAGAGGCTAGAAGGTGTTTGTGGAATGCAGTCTGACACTATTGGTGGTAAAGGATGGCTTTGCTGTCCTGAAAAGGGATAGAAGGCAACATTTTTTATTTATCTTGCCCAGGAGGGAAAAGTGGGAAGGTGAGGGGATGGTGCATCTCCCCCAGGCATGGACAAGAGGGTGTGGAAGTCTCTTTCTTGTCCTTCATTACAGGCATGGTCAAATGGGAGAGAAGTTAGATGACCCCTTGAACGTGGCAAGGGCCAAGCTAACATCCCCACAGGCGTGCTGGAGCTGGAGGGCCACTGTCAGGAATGTGAGGAAGAAAGAAGGGACAGCTGGGCCTCAGGATGTCCTCCTCACCCCGTGGCCCTCTCTGTGGACATTTTATTTCTTCACAACAAGTCACAGAGGGCACATGCACTGTTCGTGGAAGAGCAAGATACTGCAGGATGCTGCATCCCCTTTCCCCAGCCGCTGCTTTTAATACGTCCCTATGAAGCGGCACGTTGCTGGCCCATTGTCACTTGGGCAGGCAGGACTGGCTCCTGCCCCATGGGGAGCTGCAAGGGATGAGGGGTAATGAAAGAGTCACAGAGCTTCTTACCCTTCCCTGGGCAAAGCCCATCTTGGGCTCTCTGGGTCTCACAGCTCGCCTGTCACTTGAGCTCCCACCATGTTTCTGAAAAGTGGGGTCAAAGCTGACAATTAGCTTCCAGAAGCAAAAAAAGAAAGCAAATCTACAATAACCTCTGATTTTCAGTCTTCTAATTATCTAGCCAGCTCAGTAGGAGAGGAACAACATGTTTGTCCTTCCTACACCAAATATACCTTGTAAATCTAAAAGAAATTCCAGAAGGAAACCCCTAATGATTTAAAGAAAGAGATGGACACTGATTAATCACAGTAAGTACTATTTAGATACAGATTATCTGCATAAACACAGGACATCACTATTTTGTTACTGCAGCATCACTGAAAAATCTTTAATTCAAATTGCAAGACTGAGTATCGGTTCCATGTTATTTTTCCATGAACATAGGGCTCCATGTATTATTTGTGATGCTCCTAATTTTTAATTACGCCAAATTAAAACAATGGGATGATATATGATGAGTGAAACCAAGCATATGTTAAAAACGTCTAAACAGTTTTACCTGGGAAAATGAACAGAAACATAAATTGCCTGTATTGCATATTTAAAAATTCAATAGCAAGCTAAAATTATCATTTGCATTAATGTATTCTGAAATATGAATTATTAAGTGATTCACATTGGTGCAACAAAAGCTAGTTTGGAGAACCTAGCTTTAACAGCCTTATCTTCCCAGTCCCCTCTAAATAGTGCTAAATCTATAAAGGAGATTCTTCTAATTGG
Organism: Anhinga rufa; assembly: GCA_013400875.1. Taxonomy (NCBI): domain Eukaryota; kingdom Metazoa; phylum Chordata; class Aves; order Suliformes; family Anhingidae; genus Anhinga; species Anhinga rufa. Next base: position 20,521 of record VZTV01008421.1, read on the forward strand.
AAAAATGTATACACAACACCTATACGACCCCCCCATTTCCAAACAGCTTTAAAAAAAACCCCTCTCAAACAAAAGAAATTAAAATATTCAATGCTATTCAAACCTCCTCTGTCTTTTTCTCTCTTTCCTTTTTTAACCCCCTTTGTACTTTGCACTCCTGTAATTTTTTTATTTGCTTTAATCCCAGCCATTGCTTGGTTTCTTTTCTTTTCTTCTTTTTTCTTTTTTAATCCCTTCATTCTTTAAATACAGTTCCATTGTTTAGAGGTCAAGGCAACGACCTGCGAGAGGGAAGTGTGGTGAGTGTGGGGCCCGGGGTGCTGGGGGAGCAGCCGGGGGCGCAGAGGTGGGTGCATGGAGCTGGCCCCCAGGCCTGCGGCAGCAGCCCTGAGGAGCACCGGGTGGTGGGACGGTGATGTTTCTCCAGCTGTGGGGCAGGAGCGCTGTCTTTTTTCTCTACACAGCGGCAGGGGGGCAGGAAGGAGTGTGCGGGATGGGGAGGCTGACTGCCAGCAGAAATGTTATTCAGTGCTTCGTCCTGCAAAATCTTAGTTCACAGAGTAATGCTTCCACCTCTGCGTTGTGTAAGAAGGGAGAAACCTGTCAGCAAGGTTTTCTGGGACTGGGGCTTGGATTTCAAAACTCAGGATCCCTGTATAGGGGATTTTTATCCCCCCTGCCTTTTTGTTTTGGGCTGAGGAAATGAGATCCTGACAGATAGCAAGACCAAGAAGCGCTAGTTAAAGTGGGACAGCCCAATGATGGAAAAGCAGCCCCAGATCACTTTTGGACTCCTGTCCTTCTTCCGATGTGCTGAATGTCAAGCAATGAGTTTGTGGAATAGCCAAAGTTAGCAGCCTGTATTCCCAGTGCTCTGCTTTCACTGTACAGGCTTGATTTCCCAGAACACTTCCTTAGCTCCAGTTAACTTCAGTGAGAGGATGGTTGCAAAATATCTTTGACTAATCAGGGCTGAGACGCTGCTGCTTCTCAAAACAGTTTATCAGTCATAAATGCCAGATCTGTGATGTGTGTTGTACAGCTCAAGTTTGCAGACTTCCTCCTGCACTGAGACACAAAGCTCAGCATTTCTGAAATTGAATTTCTCTTCATGCCATGCAATTACAGATATATTCTGACTCACTGTTTCCATTTCTCTTATGTATTAGTAAAAAGGAAAAAATGATTGGAAAAAATTATCTCTGTAGCATTATTTCTATAAAAATTCATTTCATATGCGAAGTGTTACGCTGCTCTGGGAAAAGTGACACCAAAGGACTTATGTGTAATTATGTCTATGTGTTGTGCATATACAAACACACACACACACACACACACGCAGAGCATCTGATGAGCTATGCTCATAAAGAGACAAAAAGTGAACGTGACATTTACACAATACAATAAACATGGGTCAAAAAATAAGTTGCCATGGGATCATTAGGAGCACAGTTATGCATGAATAGGTCGAGGGAGGTTATCCTTCCCCTCTGCTCCGTCCTAGTGAGACCACATTTGGAGTATTGTGTACAGTGCTGGGCCCCCCAGTTTAAGAAGGACAAGGAACTGCTCAAGCAAGTCCAGTGGAGAGCTACCAAGATGATCAGGGGACTCTTATGAGGAAAGGCTGAGAGACCTGGGCTTGTTCAGCCTGGAGAAGAGAAGGCTGAGGGGGATCTCCTCAGTGCTTATCAGTATCTGAAGGGCGGGTGTCAGGAGGATGGGACTGGGCTCTTCTCAGCGGTGCCCGACGACAGGACAAGGGGCACCGGGCACAAGCTGGAACACGGGAAGTTCCACTGAAATCTGAGGCAAAACCCCTTTGCTGTGCGGGTGCCAGAGCAGCGGCCCAGGCTGCCCAGAGAGGCTGTGGAGTCTCCTTCCCTGGAGCCATTCCCACCCCGCCTGGACGCGGTCCTGTGCCCCTGCTCTGGATGTGCTGCTCACGCAGGGGCTGGACGGGGGGAGCTCCGGAGGGCCCTTCCAGCCCCCACCGTTCTGTGATTCTGTGATTCTGTGATGTTGTGGATAGCTTTACATGGCCATGAGTCTTGCTATCCAGTATCTTGTCACCACACAAGCATCCTTAGGAATGCTGGTTCCCAGGAATATTTTAATCCTAGTCTCCATTCATTAGAAATGGGTATAAACCTTGAAGTTGAAGAGTCTCTTTTGGTTTTGTCCAATTTGTTAACCAGGCTGGATGTTTTTGTCTTGTTAGCTATCAGGTCCTTAAAAAAAAAAAATCTGCTATATTCTTGGCCCCTGAGATCTCCTGGAGCAGTGAATAGATTAGTTACATTCATGCAAGCATAAGAAATCATCTGTCTTTCATTAGCTTTGAATTTTCCACTTTCCTATGTCTTTGAAATTCCCTGTGTTCTGGTACCAGGGTCCCATCATGCTCACTGGGAGAGGAGCAGGGAGGGCAGGAGCTGCAGAACAGGTACCTGCCCATACAAAGCTCCCATGTTTCTGCCTAGGAGATCCCAAAGTGCAGCTCTCAAGCTTGCCCAGCGAGGCCATGCTTTGTGCATGCCCTGTGTGGGTTGACCCAGGAAGAGTGAACATCACTTAAAGTATGTGGAGATCAAAGTATGGAGGTACTGCTCCAGGTGAACTTCCAGGTGGCCAGGAAATGCTGACAGATGAACTGCAAGAGGAGCGTCTGCTCTGGTCTGCTTTGCCCACACTTACTTCAGACATCTGTCTCACACTTTGCTGCTTTTCATGAGATGTGGTCCCTAGTCTGAAGTAAACATGGGTAAGGTGACCTGGCTCCACCTACCCCTGAAGACGTATTTCCCAGGTAAACACACGGGCCCCTGAAGGGATGCTTCCAGTCACTGGTGGTCTAGAGCGGCCAGATGCCCCAGATTCTCCACATGCAACAGAACTGAGGCCAACAGTTTCCCCAAGCCATCCCATGCCTCATCTTTACCCATATAAAACCCATGGCTCAGGAAAGGGGTACGTCACCAGGAGACCCTGGGGGCTGAGGACCCCGCATCACATTCCTTTTTGGTGAGATTTCCATCCTCCTTCTGACCCATCCAACCCAGGGTGGAAAGAGCCCCTTTTGGGCATCCCCTAGCTGGGTTCCATGACCTCTCCCCTTGCATCTATCTGCTGAGCCTCGTGAGCTGGGGCAGCAATCGCTGCTTGGGCCCCTTCTTGGAGACGGCTTGCTCCCACCTGCCGAGCTCAGCCGGGCAGTGGTGAGTCAGGGGCCATGCTTGCCCATTTCTCCACATTGTTTCACGTTCAGTTAAAAACAAAGCTGTCAGTAATTAACAAAACATGAGATATTTGAGAAAGCAGATTTGCCAAGCCGCTATTTTAGCAAATCATAACGGTGCTGCTGCCAAAATCATCACTTCTCTTCTCCCCCCCGTCCCCCTCCTTCCAGAATCAGTGGTGCGCTGTGAAATTGAAAAACTCTGTGTTTAGGAAGAAAGTGAGGTTCAGAGAGAGCTGTGGTTTTTCAGTTTGTTACACTACCAATGCAAAACATGCCATAAAAAAATTAATGGCACCGTCTAAAAATTTCTTGCTGCTTTGAATTTTTCTTGCTGTCTGAGTAGTAATAAGCAAGCTGGTCAAACAAAGCTAGCACCTACCAAAGAGTTTTGTGAAAAAATTATCACTCTTCCTTTAAACAGAGGGAAATTGAGGCTGGCAGAGTTGTAGTAATTCATACAATGTGGTTTGTAGGCCAGGAGTAAAGTACACAGCTCCGAGGGCCCAGTCCGGCACATTGACTGCTGGACTGCAACGTCCCCTCCAGCAGATGAGCTTCGTTGCAGCACGGGCTCCCAACATCAGAAGTCATTACAGGGCTCATTCTGCACCATGCTCAGTTAGTGTTTTAAGAAGTGCTTAACTCTTGTATCTCACAAATTGCAACTGGAACTGAGAGCGCTCACCCTCTCACCAGAGTTGCTTAGTATTAGCCAAAAACCAACGACTCCTATACTCTATAAAACCTTATTGTCTAGGTTTGCATGTGTTTAAAGAAGCTACATATTCACCAACCTTTAGGCTTTGTTCTGAGCCCAACAGTGCTGGCAAACGACCTTGCTATTTCTAAGAAATCAGGCAGAAGTCAGGTACTGGACAGAATGAGATTCCCTATGAGTTTTGTTATAGGAACAAAGCTGTATGAGGTCAGATATTAAATAGGGTGGAAAAAGCCATATTAACAGCCTGAGTCAAGACCTGTTGGAGTCATCAGAAATTTTCTGTCTGACTTCTGTGGACACTGAATGAGGCTGTGAAAGAACATTAAGATTTCACATGTCAGTGTTCAAACTTCAGGATGTCAAAGTTAGGCTATTTGCACCGCCCCAAGGCATTTGGATTTGGTAGCACTAAGGTTACTACTATTTTTCCTGTAACCTAGTCTAACAGGAGACAACTTCTTTTAGAAGCCATATAATAAAATTTGAGGAATTAATTTAATACTGGGATGCTAATGTTAAACTCACTGATGTAATCTATTAGCACATCTTTGTTGACTCATGGTGACTTTTTCTAAAGTGCCTAAACAGCTAAAATAAAACCCAGTTAAAATGAATTTACATCCCTTAGAAAAAAGGAGGCATTTTCAAAGGTGTCCAATTTGGATACCCTTTTCCCACTTAGAAATCAGGGAGAACTGAGTGTCAACTTTCTAAAACTAGTTTTGAAAATCTCACCTTTAATTCTTTCTATGGAACGTATTTCAGTGTTTTCCATCCCAATACATTTATGCAAGCACTGTCACTCCATCTTGGTTTTCTAACAGGTACTTTCATCAAACACAGCAATACTGCAATACTCCTGTAACCAAGATAACTCCTTGAGTGCTGCAGCATCACACTTTTCAACATGTGAGACGACATTCATCCAGGGTTTTGATGGAATTTTCTGGAGAGCTTTAGCTCTTTTCCAGTTTCTCACTCTCCTCTTGCTGGTTGTTTCTTATCACAGACAGTCCCTTAAAATTAAAATAGCCTGCCACTGGTTGTGAGTGCATATGTAGACACAAAGTTGCCTTATTACTTGTAATAGTGACCCAGCTTGGCTGACAACTTTGCTAGAGGATTTTTATTCCATTTTGCTCCTTCATGGGAGCCATAGACACTTGATGTACCTGATGTGCTGCTAATATGGACATTAGCTTTTACGATTATTCTGACCTCTTCCTAGAGGCATTTGCATAATTATTTCATGTTAAGTAGAACAGCTTCATGTCTTGAGGAAGCTTCTTTGCGCCATTTCCAGCAGTGCACACGGGACCACTAGATTTCCTTCTAGCGTTCCTTCAAAATTGGGTGTCACATATCTGAAGTTATTGGATACACAGTCACTTCTCCCCTTCCCTACTCCCAGTACTAGCCCTCAAGTGCAAGTTAGCTATGCTCTGGGAGCACCTGTTTGGTTGGACATACCAGGTATTAAAGGCAGGGGAAACTCAGAGCTTGAGAAACCCACCAGACCTATGGTGTGAGGTAGGTCTCTGAGAAGCTCAACAGTTACATGGCGTAAGTGATTTTGCAGGTCAGCACAAACAGAAGGGTGGCCACTGGGGGGCTCTAGGTACCTCCACAGTGAGCAGGCAATTAGAAGGTCCATGGTGTTCAAACAGTGTGGTTGTACTGTTCTCTGAGTTGCTGTTCAGGCTGCTGCTGATCCACACCAAGATACTGCCTTTTCTAGCCCAGCCCCAGGTGTTTGGAATGACTCGACGGCTACCACATCCACAGCACATCTCCAGGCTTATACTCCAACCCAGTTAAGGCAAAACAAGCTTGTTTAGCCTTAACATTTTTGACTGGATTTTTTTTTTTTTAATACTTAGAGCATTTTGGCGAGCTGGGGAGTGACAGTGATACTGGCAGATTTGTACTGGAAGGGGAGAAGGAGACAAATGCCTATAAGGAAGATAACTGATGAACAGCTGAGAACAGGCTATTTGGTAATCCCTTAGTCCATGTCAGCTGATGCCAAAAGTGCTGCTTTACATCTGATTACAAGCTTTGTCCTGAGCTCTGAGTCCCTTGGTAGATCTTAGCAGTTTCAAGAAATTATCTGCTATCTGCATGTCCTACATTGCTTAGGTATACAGGTAAGATATTCCTTACTGCTCCTCCCTGAGACACTCTGGAGACATGAGACAGACGATTCCAGTCTGGATCCATTCCAGTCCAATTACCCACTGTTTTTTTGTAACATATTTTTTATTTAAATAAATCAAGAGGTTCCATTTAGTACATTGCGTTTATCTTGGCATACACTTCACACATGCAAAAACTCTATATTAAGGCTTTCATACAGCCGTTAGCGAAAGAATCAGCCAAATGTATCCCTGGTGTAACTCTACTGACTTCAGTGAAGTTTCACCGTGGTATCCCTGTTCTGTTGATTTGTCCCCTTTGTTCTCATTCCAAAAGACAAAACCCAAGAAAATGTATGTTTGTATTTAGTTAATGCAATGTATTCCCTGTATGATACACATGTAATCCCCTGCACTTTCCTTCACTGCTATACTTCTTGCTGGTTTATAGGAATAATTTTCACATTTATATATCATTCTGGTTTTACAACAGATGTCGTAACAACATAGATGTTGCAAGAACAAGCAGCGGGAAGTCAGGAAACATTAAACTTTAACTTGCCATTTGCCCCATGAACATAAGCCAGCAACCTTGGAGTGAGTCTGTTGGCACCAGCAAACAGTAAGAGCAGCAGGAGTCGCTTAGGTGATGAATTATGAGTGCCAGTCTCCAAGGATCAGTTCTTGGCCCTATGTCAATCTAAGAGTTAGAGCAGCAGCATCAAAGAGGTGAGAAGAAGCAGATCCAATAACAGTCTGGTGAGAGAGGTGGACAGGACTTCACCTGGCTTACAATGCGGTGCATTGCATTGCCTGGACTATCCTGTCATGGTTCCGTGTTTGCTTCAACAAGTGTCAGGAGAAGTGCCTCCCTGTGCTGTATAAAAACCAGGTAAGCAGAGCACTGCCTACTATGAGAGTTAGTTCAGGAAGAAGTAAAGCAGAGTGACTTCAGTCAAGGAGGTGAGACTTGAGCAAGCTTCCTTACAAATGGATTTTTGCCTCTCTGCCATCAAACGCTTTTATCTATGACACGGATGGAAACATAACTGCATTACGGACTAAGTCTACCCTGACAAAAAGAGTCAGTAGAAGTAATAAAGATCGCAGATCACCAGTCTGGAGCACTTGCTAAACTAGGCACAAGCAAATGACATGCCTGATGACACAGGCCTAAATCTGCCAACAGAGAATTCCTCACGCTGAAGGGGTGCACAGACTACCGTGGCAGTCAGTGCCCAGAAGTGTGGTGGGTGACATGGTAGGTGGCATCTCAGGGTGATGCTGCAGCTGTTGCAGTACTTAGTTATAGTAACAGAAAATACAGTTTCTCCTGCCACTCATGGGTCTCCTATGTATTTGGTAGTGGCACGATCTCTGCAGTACTGTGTCTGTTTCTGGGTGTCAAAGCACTACGAGCATTCAGAAAAGATCCACTCAGGGGAATGATGGGCTCAGGGCACATGACTAGGGCACAGACCTGAAGGTGAGAGTGTGGTTAGCATGTCAAGAAGAAGGCAAAATACTTATTTAATCACCATCAAAACAGGAAGCAGAAACCTGATAATGTGTGGGCTTTTCAGTTTAGCAGATATATAACAACATTCTGTGGCTGGAAGTTGAAACCAGTCAAATTCAGAATAAAAAAGACATGCAGATTTTCAACATTCAGGATAATTAACCAATGGAATTATTTCCCAAGGGCTACAATAGAGTATACATCATTGGAAAACTTTCCAATCAAGAGAGTGCAGGTTTGGGTTATTTTCCTAAACAGATATACTCTAATTTAAGAAGGAGTTAATTGAGGCCAGTACTGCAGTCTGCACAATACAGGAGATCACATTAAATGTAACCCTTGATGTTTTGGGCATCTTTTACTGGGCACAAAAGCAGCATTGTACATAGATAATAATAGTCTTATTTATTGCTAACACAAACAGCAGTGGGCCAGGACTAACATTATTAGGCTAAGCATTCATATGCTCAGTATCCACGGGGCAGTCACCTCACGAGTCTCTGGTGGCCAAGGTGCTGTCAATCAAGAAGAGGTGTGTCAAATTCTGTTTCTCCTTAGAACAGGCTGATCCTCAGTCCTGTTGATGGACTGCCTTCCTCCTTTCTGCCTCTTCTCATAGGGTTTTTAGATCTTGTCAAGTCAATGATGGTTTTCTGCTTTTTTCCCTCCTGCTGAATCTCCCATGATTTTACTTCCCTGCTTCAAACTAACTGGTACTGACTCAACAAGCTCACCTCTGTGGTCCCTCTTTGTTTCTGCCTTTTTGCTTTGCATGCCTTAACCGATTATAAAAATCTCCCACCTCCAGATTAAAGTGGGAGTGACAGGTACAGCTCATCTCCATGAAAACTGAACCCTGAGTCACATAAATGGTTCCAGTGCTACTTTTTGATCGTACGGTAAATACAGGGACCCTAGCTGCTCCAAGACTTCCCCTCACAGGTTGCATCCCATATGAACATATCTCTTAATGAAAAGTGTCCACTCAGCCTGCTTATGCATGAGTGTTGTAGGCATACCCAAGGAGAGAGAAGTGATAGAATAGTTCCCACCTTACTTACCTCCATGTAATGTGAGCCATGACTGTGAAAAGCTGGAAATCAGTAATTAAAAACAAATTCTGTTGCTGTACACAAATACTGAGGGGTATTTGACTGGAGTATCTCTCTTATGGTACTGGTACTGACTGGAGCATCTCTCTTATGAGGAAAGGCTGAGAGACCTGGGCTTGTTCAGCCTGGAGAAGAGAAGGCTGAGGGGGATCTCCTCAGTGCTTGTCAGTGTCTGAAGGGCAGGTGTCAGGAGGGTGGGACTGGGCTCTTCTCAGCGGTGCCCGACGACAGGACAAGGGGCAACGGGCACAAGGTGGAACACGGGAAGTTCCACTGAAATCTGAGGCAAAACCCCTTTGCTGTGTGGGTGCCAGAGCAGCGGCCCAGGCTGCCCAGAGAGGCTGTGGAGTCTCCTTCCCTGGAGCCATTCCCACCCTGCCTGGACGCGGTCCTGTGCCCCTGCTCTGGGGGTGCTGCTCACGCAGGGGCTGGATGGGGGGAGCTCCGGAGGGCCCTGCCAACCCCCGCCATTCTGTGATTCTGTGTGCATAAGGCATGGGCTTTATACCTCATAGAGGCAAATGAAATAAACTGTTAGCTAAATAGACTGTACTAGGTACTGCTGTGCTCTTATGTTTCACATTTCACATCTTTCTCAGTAACTATTCAGAAAACCCAAAGGCACGGCTGTGGTTGGGGATAAAGTATGTGCCAAAGTTCAAACATCTGCACCAATTCTCTTAGGTGTTAGAGTTGCTTAAAAGCCATAACAAAGAGAGTGCATTTTTACCCCATCCTCTGTAATTCAAAACTTAATTACAAACCAAAATCCAGCAACTTCACTCTGGGTCTTTCAAGGGATATATAACATTTTGGGCAAAATGTTGACAGAACGATAAACATTCTGCAAATACCCTGTAGAATAAAAGTATTCTGGCTATGGGAGCGTCCAGAATGTAAAGCAAAGGATTTTCTATCACTGGTAACTGGTCCTTAATGTCCTGCTTCATAAGCCTCAGTAGCATGCCGCTGTCCTGCGAGCTACACAGAACCTGTGCATGCATCCCATTTAAAACTGCTATTGCAAGCAAAGAGAAAAAAAAAAATCTTCCTTCAGCTTTAGTGCAAGCCTTTTTTGGTGGATAGGCAAGTAATGTTTGTTCTGGCTGTAGTATCTCTTTTAAGTGTTATCTATTGCAGTGCCTGGGAACTCCACTAATGGCTGTGTGAGAAACTGTGACAGATGGATTACAGAGGTAGATAACACTGGACATTTTTATGTACTTGTAACCTGATCAAAAATATTTCATTTTTATGTCCATGGATAACTTCAAAGAATAAAACAACAGAAGAAAATCCCCCAAACACTAGCAGAGACGAAAAAGAATCTAAGAGGACAATGAAAGTAATTACACCCTCATCTACATCACCTTGAAATAAGATTCAAGTGAAGTTTCAGCAAGAGTCACGCTTGGGGCTTAAGTGCCAGTCACACCACCATATACTGCTAGTATGTAGAACTAAGAAGTAATTTATTTTTTTTTCCATGAATCTTAAGGCAGATGAGATGAAGCAAATTCATCCCTTTTTCACTGCCTTCAGTCTGACCGCTCTGGTGGAACCGATGCGCATCCACAGCCCATGAGGCTGCACCCTGCCACCCCCCCTCACTGTTAACATGTTGCTGTCTGCAGGACCACCTGTACTCTTGCAGAAAGTTAAGGTACACCACTAAGAGCTCTCCAAAAGCTCCCCATGGGAACCTTCTTCAGTGGGATATGACATACTTTCTATCTGGCTCATAAGGGAGAGCCTGCCTGTCGTGGTTTAGCCCTGGTCAGCAACCAAGCACCACGCAGCCACTCGCTCACTCCCCACACCCCTGTGGGACGGGGAAGAGAATCGGAAGAGTAAAGAACAAGGGAGAGGAACAAAACCCAGAAAATCACAAGTGGTGCAACAGCTCACCAGCCACCAACTGACACTGTCAGTTCCTGAGCTGCAATTACTACCTGCCCCAGCCAAGCCCCCTGTTAGACGTGAGCTCAGCAGTGATGAGCTTGCAGAATCCTGTTCCCCTGTGCCAGAAGGCTGGTCTGCCATTTAAGGCAGCTCAGCAGGGAGGAGACTGGGGGTGATCATTGCCTACCCCTGTCACTGAGGGTGATCATTGCCTACACCTGTGAGGGGCTGTGGCTAGCCTGACTCTTGCTTCTGGAGTGGGCTTACAAAATCAGCTCAGCTAAAGGAGTCTGTGCCTTCCATCCCTGCATCCCCCAGTTAATATACTGGGCAGGACATCATATGATATGGAATATCCCTCTGGTCAATCTGAATCAGCTCCAGTGGGCCAAGAGAGATTCACGGCTTGGGAGAGGTTTACTTTAACCTGGATGTAGCCTGGTCCTAAGGTTTGAACACCCATTTGCAGCTGTGGTGCATTAGGTGCTTTCCTGGGGCACTCCATCCCCTTTAGAATCATCTGAAAGAAAATTAACTCTATCCCGGCCAAAACCATGACACCACCTGGTGAATTTGGCTAAAGTTAAAACTCACTAATATGAATGCCACTTCATGTCTATGCTTATGAGATGAGTGCCTCCTCTTCCTTCAGTTTGTGGAAAAGAAATTCAACTCATGTCTTCTTCCTTGTCTCCTCACCCAAAGAGCATCAGCACCAGCATGGTTCTCAGAAATTTGTAAACATTGTTTATTTTTGTTCCTTTTTTCAAAGAGTCACGAAGATTACAGGGTAACTGTTGTCCAAGCAGTATTCTACTTCTGCTCCTAACAGAAAAACACAGGGCAGATCTGTGCAAACAATTTGTTGGTTTTGCTTTCAATTAAAGCACTTCCGTTCTCAGAGAGACTGTTTCAATCTGGATGTTGAGGAGCTGTTTGAGTTGTTTCTTATTTAAAAGTGCTCATCAATTCTCTGTCACAGCAGAGACTGAGCACAGCATTACTTAGGTGTCCGCCTGGGGTGTGCGTCCTAGTTTTGAGCTATTTTAACTTATGCTTCATATTCTAGTGCTTTCTGATAAGTAGAGTTTATGTCAGAATAATTGGCCTGAGGATTTTTCTTTCCAGTCCAGTACATTTCTGAGGTACAGCTACATGGGAGATAATGGAAATGCCTCTAGAGTATCTGTCTGACAAGGGAAATAGCAAGAGTAAGGAGTGAACACAAAACAGGGACCGTGTCAAAGAGTGTGCAAGTGAATCAGTCCAATCAGTCACTGTGGGTGACGTATCTGAACAAATTGAAGCTGACACAATGGTCAATTTGACTGGGGAAAGTATAATTTTGGATTAGGGTGAACACCTTTAATCTGTCAATTGTGGCAGTCTTAAACCTGTAATTGAAGGAGCACAGCACTGCTTTACTCCAGATGTCACTCAAACCCATTCACTTCTTCTGATCACTGATCAGTTTGCAGACTTTTCTGCATTTACTTATTTATTTCCTCTTTTAGACAAAGTTGTTTGCCCCACTTTAAGAAAACCTCATTCTAATAAGGACAGCCCTTCAGAATAACACTTGGATTCACCTGATTTCCAAGCAGATGGTATTCAGGGCATGGGAAACAACAAAACAGAGTATCACCATGTGTTTAGTTTTAGCTCTCACTCTCTGAATTGCTGTTTCAACCATAAAACACTATCTTATTTTTAGTCTGCTTGTGTGCCTGATTAGTGTCGGTGCAGCCACTCCAGAATTGAAGTCATGCCTTTCTAGTGTAATTCACAATGGGGTAGTTTCTGCCCTGGGAGCACCACTCCCAGAAGATGGTTGAGTTTCCAGCCCAGCTTACTCGTCCCTCCTGTCCCAGTCTGGAACAGGTAAGTGAATGTTTTCCATAGGCATTTTACCCACAGACCTGTCTGTGAAATTACAGACCAAAGATACTGACTCATGGGATGCAAGGATCTCTTAACAGCTCTGGGAGAAGAATTACTCCATCCCTGCCCACTTGCAGGGGGATGGTTCTATGATTTATCAAGAAAAATGGTCAATGCTGCTCACAGTCTCCGGAGGCTTTGACCCCAACATCACCTCTTCCAATGTTTCAAGTAAAGCAATGTGAAATGGAGAATAAAATTAGCCTGACTTTGCAATAAACAAACAGAGAACAGAATGACTTGTGTGAGAGGCCCTCCAGTTCTATTCAGCATCCTAGGCAAATTTAAGATGAGAGTTTCCTTATCTTTGCTCATGCTGCAGGTGAGCAATGCCCCATGCTAACATCCTTCTCTGAATCCTGAACCTGACGTTGTCCACAGCATTTTGAATTCTAGCCTCTTTAATTTTGTGGTCATCACAGATACAGTTGTTTTAAAAGTTTGCTGAGCCCTTTCTGTTGCAGCTCTAGAGGCAAAAGGAGAGAGAAACCTCTTGCTTTGTTTAACAGCAATCTTGGTTTTGGGAGGCAGGCCACAGGGAAGCACTAAAGAGAGAAGCAGATTCCCATCCCCTGGTAGGAGAAAATACAGCAAAGGATTAAAGCAGCTAAGCAAACTTGTTTCTTAGCATGCGAGGTTGAAATAAACAGGCAAAGAAGCAACCCACCCTCCAGAGCTTCTCAAGAGTAAATCATCCAAACTATTAGTTATCCATCCTCTACTCTGTCATTATTCTCTGCCTGTCATCTCCTTGTAGGGGCTGTCTGTTCCATCCCTCTTGTGTTATTATGGTTACCAAGCTCTCCTCTCAGCAGCTCCTATCAGTTATAAGGAAACAGTGAGGGGAAAAAAAAACAAACCAAGCCAACACTTGGGCTCTCAAATTACCAGAAATTAAAGGAAAAACAACAAAATTGTTTAAACACATACACACCCCCCCCCGCCCCCAACAAACAGAATAAAATGAAAACCAAATAGAAATAGTGAGAGAATTTTGCAATCTGTAGATTATTTCTGCTTCTGGGATTGCATACATCATTAAGATTTATAGGTCAGTCCAGAGATTAAATAGCAGATGTTTTCTCATTATTTATCTTCCTGGCTAAGGCACAAGATTCCTTTTTAAGGAAATCTGCATAACACATGCAAGGAAAATAGACCAGGTCCTAAGATCAGCCCTTCTAACCAGCTCATCAAGGCTGAGCCAAAACACCCATCAAAGAGAAGTTTCATTTCACCCTTCCACGACAGGAACAAAAGTGCTCACTAGGGTCTGATCCTGAAAATTTCAAACAACAGAACTGTATTTCATCTCTTATCTGGCTGTACTCTAACTGTAGTGATGAGCATTTGAAGAGTTTCTTGTATGAACAGTCAACTGGCTAGCAGGCTTCAGCTTCTGCACTCCATCCCAAGACCTGGGTTTTTGAGCTTCAATCAAAAGATAGCGTAGCAAGTACTAGTCTGAATAACAGCAGTGCTATACATGTTCTTTATAAAGCACAACCTGTTAGTACTATGCTGCAGTTACCCAAAGTGATCAAAGTGAAGTCACTTCCACAGGCATCTCTCCTAAGAGCCCTTCTGGGCTGTTTACGTATATAGCCACAGAACTGAAACCACTTTCAATCTTTTGCTTTCAAACTTTTCCAGTCATTGCACCCCTTTGTGTGCAAATCAATAGCCACTTTCTTTCAAGCTGCTTGCAAGCTATTTGCACATGCCATCCTCTGTTGTGGAGGTGGAATGGAAAAATCAAACCAAACAGAATATCCCAACAACTTAAATTCTGAACTTTCTTCTTGTGTTCTTTATACCAGAAACACCTTCTGATTCAGAACTATAGAATATCCTTTCCATCCTGTAACATACAGAACGAGAGGCTGGAGAGGAGCTCTGCAGAGAGGGACCTGGGGGTTCTGGTTGACGGCAAGTTGAACATGAGCCAACAGTGTGCCCTGGCAGCCAAGAGGGCCAGCCGTGCCCTGGGGTGCATCAAGCACTGCATTGCAGCCAGTCGAGGGAGGGGATTGTCCTGTTCTACTCTGCACTGGTGCGGCCTCACCTCAAGTGCTGTGTGCAGTTTTGGGCACCACAGAACATTAAGGATATAAAGCTGCTACTAGAGAGTGTCCAGAGAAGGGCCATGAAGTTGGTGAAGGGTTTAGAGGGGAAACTGTACAAGGAGTGGCTGAAGCCCCTTGGTTTGTTCAGCCTGGAGAAGAGGAGGCTGAAGACAGACCTCATCGTGGTCTGCAGCTTCCTCACAAGGTGGGGTGGAGGGGCAGGCACTGATCTCTTCTCTCTGGTGACCAGTGATAGGACCTGAGGGAACAGCAGGAAAATGTCCCAGGGGAGGTTTAGGTTGGGTATTAGGAAAACGTTCTCCTAGAGGGTGGTGGAGCATTGGCACAGGCTCCCCAGGGAGGCAGTCATGGCACCCAGCCTGACGCTATTCAAGAAGCACTTGGACATCGACCTCAGAGACATGGTGTGAATTTGGGGTTGTCCTGTGCAGGGACAGGAGTTGGACTTGATGATCCTTGTGGGTCCCTTCCAGCTCAGGACATTCTGCGATTCTATACTTCCAAAAATTCTGAGTTGTATACATTTATAGCCTCCACAACTTTTGCATATATCGTTTGGCCTCTTGTGTCAGTGTAATTGTGCTGAATAGGGATCCCACAAGTTCCCAAGCCAGCTGGGTCTGGGTCTGACCTTGAAAGTGTTTCTGACTCTGGGACCACAGGATGGCTTTTATGTGAAGATCCCCTTTCTGGCTGCTCTTCCCTGAGTGCAGGCCTCTGCAATTCTCCTGCTCCAGGCCTTACAAGCACTGCTGAGACCACTCATGCCTGAACAGCCTACTCAAAACCACACACCTCCAGGGTGATAGATTCACTTTAGAATCAAAAGTAATTAAGAGAAAAAGGAACACAGATTTGCACAGCAACCTTACTCTCAAACCACAAAAATGTTACAGCTCTTCAAGTAAAGTGTCAAAAGCCTTCATAATCCCCTGCAGTGTCAACAGCCTCTTCCTGGGAATCTATGGGACCTTCTTGTCTCTGCAGATATTGAGGCATGGAATGAAAGACACCTTGTCCCTTTTCCTGAGATCTCAGTTTCTTACACCAGCCTCCCTGCTTCTTGGCATCTTCAGGCAATTAAAGCCCAAACACCATTGCAGATGAACTGGAACAACCAGTTCCCTTGAGCCTGCCTGCCCTCTTTAGGAAATCTTTTGCTTGGAGAAATACCACTGCTTACCCCCCCACCAACAGCTGTCACAGTGAGATTTTAACTACAAGCACTGCCCTACAAAAGTGTTGTGTAACCATCTGTCCTGATACACCTCTATACTCAAGGACACTGCTCATTTGCTGCTGGTCCAGAGTTTCAGAGCACTGAAGTCATGGCACCTGCCCACTCCCTCAGCTAGATCACAGACAACAGTAACTGCACAAGAAATATGAGGAGCCTCTATTTCATAAATAAGTACAAGCCTGTCAGTCTGAACTCGGTGCTAGGGAAGATTATGGAGCAGATCAGCTTGAGTGCTATGACACGCACATACAGGACAACCAGGTGATCAGGCCCAGTCAGCATGGGTTTATGATAGGCAAGTCCTGCTTGACTAACCTGATCTCCTTCTACGACAAATGACCTGCTTAGTGGATGAGGGAAAGGCTGTGGATGTTGTCTGTAGACCTTTGTAAAACCCTATGACACCGTTTCCCACAGCATTCTCCTGGAGAAACTGGCTGCTCATGGCTTGGACAGGAATATGCTTCACTAGGTAAAAAACTGGCTGGATGGCTGGGCTAAAAGAGTTGAGGTGAATGGAGTTAAGTCCAATTGGTGGCTGGTCGCAGGTCGTGTTCCCCAGGGCTCAGTGCTGGGGCCAGTTCTGTTTAATAACTTTATCAATGATCTGGACGAGGGGATTGAGTGCACCCTCAGTCAGTTTGCAGATGACACCAGGTTGGGTGCGAGTGTTGATCTGCTTGAGGGTAGGAAAGCTCTACAGAGGGATCTGGACAGGCTGGATCAAT